>CAWUFW010027248.1:0-28004 GCA_963921515.1 Calotriton arnoldi | reverse complement strand
GACGACGCGAAGCGACGAGGACGAAGCGAAGCGACGAGGACGAAGCCAAGCGACGAGGACGACGCGAAGCAACGAGAAGGACGAACGACACGAACCAACCATGAATCCCTTCGTCCCGATCATACCAATATTCTACATCTACTACCGGAACAGGCACGGACGCGTACGGCGCAGAAGGTAAGTCAGACACCAACCACAAAACACATACAACACGTACACGACACATCACACACATACACTGGGAATCTGAATATACTTGCAACAGCAGCACCATAGGGGCGGGATGCCCATCACCAATGCCACATATGCACACAGGGGCCTGAATGCGCGCCACCACCCCAACCCAGGGGGGCTGGATGCCAACCACCCTCAACCAGGGGGGCAGGATGCCTACCACTACTACCACCCTCACCCAGGGGGGCAGGATGCCTACCACTACTACCACCCTTAGCCAGGGTGGCAGGATGCCTACCACTACTACCACCCTTAGCCAGGGGGGCAGGATGCCTACCACTACTACCACCCTTAGCCAGGGGGCAGGATGCCCACCACTACTACCACCCTTAGCCAGGGGGGCTGGATGCCTACCACTACTACCACCCTTAGCCAGGGGGGCAGGATGCCCACCACTACTACCACCCTCACCCAGGGGGGCTGGATGCCTACCACTACTACCACCCTCACCCAGGGGTGGCAGGATGCCTACCACTACTACCACCCTCACCCAGGGGGGCTGGATGCCTACCACTACTACCACCCTTAGCCAGGGGGCAGGATGCCCACAACTACTACCACCCTCACCCAGGGGGGCAGGATGCCTACCACTACTACCACCCTTAGCCAGGGTGGCAGGATGCCTACCACTACTACCACCCTTAGCCAGGGGGGCAGGATGCCCACAACTACTACCACCCTCACCCAGGGGGGCAGGATGCCTACCACTACTACCACCCTTAGCCAGGGTGGCAGGATGCCTACCACTACTACCACCCTTAGCCAGGGGGGCAGGATGCCTACCACTACTACCACCCCAACCCAGGGGCGGCTGGATGCCTACCACTACTACCACCCTTAGCCAGGGGGGCTGGATGCCTACCACTACTACCACCCTTAGCCAGGGGGCAGGATGCCCACCACTACTACCACCCTCACCCAGGGGGGCTGGATGCCTACCACTACTACCACCCTCACCCAGGGGGGCAGGATGCCTACCACTACTACCACCCTCACCCAGGGGGGCAGGATGCCTACCACTACTACCACCCTTAGCCAGGGGGGCTGGATGCCTACCACTACTACCACCCTCACCCAGGGGGGCAGGATGCCTACCACTACTACCACCCTTAGCCAGGGGGCTGGATGCCTACCACTACTACCACCCCAACCCAGGGGGGCTGGATGCCTACCACTACTACCACCCTTAGCCAGGGGGGCAGGATGCCCACAACTACTACCACCCTCACCCAGGGGGGCAGGATGCCTACCACTACTACCACCCTTAGCCAGGGGGCAGGATGCCTACCACTACTACCACCCTTAGCCAGGGTGGCAGGATGCCTACCACTACTACCACCCTTAGCCAGGGGGCAGGATGCCTACCACTACTACCACCCTTAGCCAGGGGGCAGGATGCCTACCACTACTACCACCCCAACCCAGGGGGGCTGGATGCCTACCACTACTACCACCCTTAGCCAGGGGGGCAGGATGCCCACCACTACTACCACCCTCACCCACGGGGGGCAGGATGCCTACCACTACTACCACCCTTAGCCAGGGTGGCAGGATGCCTACCACTACTACCACCCTTAGCCAGGGTGGCAGGATGCCTACCACTACTACCACCCTTAGCCAGGGGGCAGGATGCCTACCACTACTACCACCCTTAGCCAGGGGGCAGGATGCCCACCACTACTACCACCCTTAGCCAGGGGGGCTGGATGCCTACCACTACTACCACCCTTAGCCAGGGTGGCAGGATGCCTACCACTACTACCACCCTTAGCCAGGGGGGCAGGATGCCTACCACTACTACCACCCTCACCCAGGGGGGGCTGGATGCCTACCACTACTACCACCCTTAGCCAGGGGGGCAGGATGCCTACCACTACTACCACCCTCACCCAGGGGTGGCTGGATGCCTACCACTACTACCACCCTTAGCCAGGGGGGGCTGGATGCCTACCACTACTACCACCCCCACTCATAGGATGGACAATGCATGACACAACAAGCACACCACAACCTAGGGAATGCAAGATTAAGACATCCCCCCACCACCATGACAAGCGTGTGTAGGCTGTGTCAAATGCCTACAACACCGAACATGACTTTCAACATACAATGTGACCCCCTAGCACATGTGCCACACATATATGTGTGTGGCACCCACAATGCAAGCAGCCCATGACCATTGTGGCAATGGGGCCTAAACCCCCATCATCACAGTGACCAAAAGGTAAGTGTGGGGTCCATAGCTGAAGCACATTTTGACCATTGTGGCAATGGGGTCCAAACCCCCATCATCACAGTGACCAAAAGGCAAGTGTGGGGTCCATAGCTGAAGCACATTTTGACCATTGTGGCAATGGGGTCCAAACCCCCATCATCACAGTGACCAAAAGGCAAGTGTGGGGTCCATAGCTGAAGCACATTTTGACCATTGTGGCAATGGGGTCTACACCCTCATCATCACAGTGACCAAAAGGTAATTGTTGACAAAGAAAGAGCTGCAACTGCCAAACTGCATGGATCATTCCTGCTCACAGAACCAAAAACTCATCTGTGGCAAAGTAGTGTATGTGTCCCATTGCAACATAAATTGGGGGAGCCAAATACTGCAGTGCAAATGAAACATTCCTTTGGCCATGTGCAGACAAACAACACCCATGGGGGCTGAGACCGTCAACAGTCATCAATGACACAATGACAGAAGTGACCATCAGAATGCAGAACCACATATTTGCACCAATGGGCACACAAATGCAGATACCCTGTGGAGACAGCAGATGTGAGGTGAACAGATACCATACCATGGCAGCAATGGGACACACAAACCATGATCACTGTGCTGACCGATGACCTAGGAGTCCCAGGGACAGCAGGGGAAACACACCAAACAACATACAGCCAATGGCACACCCAAGATATGCCAATGCAGTGGTGCAGATGCACAAACACAAACAGGCAGACCAACACTGTCATCATACACAGCAGGTGAGGGGTGGGGGTGCCAGTGTCCCCAGGCAACCACACAACACATGAGGAGAGCTGAATACCAATCATACAGATGTGCATACACTGCCACACTAAGGTAACTCATGGATCCAAATCCCCTATGTGGGCAAGCAGGCATTGTCAGGTGAGAGGGAGCACAAAACACACATGTCACACAGGCACGTAGGAACAACAACTGACACAGCAAGTCACAGACACACCACAGCACCACCCCCAGGGCCCCCACAATGTGGTGACCCTGGGCTGAATAAAAATACCACTGTGATGACAAAGCTAAATGTCGTTCACACTATGAACCACAGTCAGGTGTCCTGAGCAACAAACTACCATCACACCTACACAAGCACAAATCAATCAGCATGGCCAGTAAGCCAAGGCCAACATGGAGGCAGGGGCCTAGCCGGGCAACAACTCTCATCTGCACACACTCAACACCACACCCCTCGACCTCCAACAATGTGCAGCAGTGAAGTACACATGCACTGGTGACATTGCACATGCACCCATGACTATTCCAGGGTGGTGGGTGGGAACCAAGGTGTAGAAACACATCACACATGGACACTCAACAAGACTCCTGAATGTCTGACACACTGCACACTACGCTGTACATGGACATGACGGCAATACCACACCGACCAATGGGATCCCAGCCACAGTCACACACCAATGAAGAAGCCAAGGTCACCCACAACGAACACACATAGACAACTTCCAACATTGCAGCTCTGACCCTGAGGAGTGGCAGCAGTCACACACACAACATGTCACAATCACTGAAAGATAACACAAACTGGAAATCACATGACAGGGGCAAACAACAAGTGCCAAGGGGAAACCTGACTGTGACCCATCTGCGTCTGCACACAAACTCAGCCCTGACAGCAAACACACCTATGGGTGACACCCTGATGACCAGTAATGTGCCATGCACCCACATCACAGAGAACACAGGGAGAAGACTTTGGGGGAACATAGCTCAAGTCAGCAAGCATCACAAACAGGTACAACACTAGGGATCACAGCATGCGCAGATGAATGGAAGTGAACACACAGACATGCACATACAACACACACCTTGGGTGCAGGCAATGTCACACGTGTACACACTGCCATGAGGGGACTCCACTCCTGTGTGAGGAAAGCTGTGCCATATGTTGCCTCAGTAGGGCCCCATCATGTCAGCTGAGCACTTGGTCACACAATCAACAATTAGCACCAAATGAGGGCTCCCATCACATCAGCCTGGTCATGGATGTGCCAACGGAATCATCAGCACAGATCCAACACACTTGTATAGCAATGTTGCACTGACTACACGGATGAGTCCCTCCCCATTGATGCCCAAACCTGCATGTCCACTGGAGATGGCAACACGGTCAGGGAAGTAGACAAATGCAACGATGGCAGGCACAACAGATGTGCAGGGGTGGAAGCCACAGATATGAAATTGCCAATGTAAGTAGGAAACCCATTGCCAAATACTGAACACATGACACCCTCAGATGCTGCTATTGATGACATGGATACACCACATGATAGGACACATTCCCCCTGGACCACATGGGTTCCTGCACAGTAACACTTCATAATCATGAGACCAGATATCACCATCACTGCAGCAAGGGCATGGTTAGCTGCACCAACAACATGTACATCTGAAGCATGAGCACTAGAGAAAAGAAAGTTGCTTTATTCAGCATATGTGTTGAGGCCAAACGAAGTCCTGAAAAAGAGCAAAGGCCAATGGCCAGTCCATTGTCAAAGTTCAAACAGGGTGACACTGGCAGATGTCACCCTACGCATGCCTGCACAATACCAGGGACAATCCACTAGGAGGGGCAACCGGGGGGCAGGCCAGGCACCGCAGGGACAGGATCAGGGCTCACCAGGGGAGTCAGGGAAGGGGTGGTGGGTGCAGGAGAGCCACTGACAACTGCAGTGGAGGTGTCTGACATGGTGTGTGCCGGCACAACTGGGGGGCATGACACAGATGTCGTGGGTGCCGGCACAACTGCAGTGGACCCTGCAGATGGGGTGGACAGGTCCGCCACTGCAGTGCCCAAGTCAGACAGGGCGGTAGTGGACTCCACTGCAGTGCCTACCTCCAGGGGAGGAGAATGGGGAACAGGCAAGGTGGGTTGGACAGAGGGGGGGACACCCTCACCACATCAGTGGCACAGACAAGCGCAGCGGGGGTGTGGTGCTGGGAGAGCAAGTGGCAGGGGGAGAAGGCCGGAGCATCTTGGGGATGGTATATCTGTGGGTGGGGGAACCTGGGGCAGGGTGTGGTGGGGGCACCTGTGCAGTGGGGGCCTGAGGGATGGAGGATGGAGACCTTGTGCCTGAGCTGCAGGGCGGTGGCGGGGTCTTGCTCTTAGCACTCCGGGGGGACTTGCGGGTGGGGGCCTCAGTCCGTCTGCGCCTGGGGGAGGGTGTCCGGGGGCGAGGGGCACTCTGCTCCGTGTGGGTGGGCTTCCTCTTCCCCCGGGATGCTGGAGCAGCTTCATCGGTGGGGAAGAGGCCGAGGTCACAGAGGAAGAGCTGCTGTGACTTTGGGGTTGCAGGTGAGGCAAGGGAGGGTGCTTTGGAGGGAGAGGGAACTGAGGACTGCGCAGTGCATGTGGATGCGTGTGTGTGTTCCAGGGCCCCATCCCCTGTGAGTCTGGCTTCAGTCCCCTGAATGTGCGTGCGTGTGCGTTTTGTCATTGGCGTGTGTGTCAGTGTGCTGGATGTGTGTGTGCTGGTGTGTGCCTGTGCCAGTGTGTGTGTGCCTGGGATGGGTAAGGTGCTGGGGAGTGTGGATGGAGCAGAGGCAGGAGGGGTGAGGGACCGTTTGAGGAGGGACACTGCTGCCGTCAGGGAGGAGTCCATGGACCTATTGCCCCTCTGTAGGTCAGACATGCCCGATGAGATGCCCTCCATGAACGACACCAGCTGAGTCAACAGCGCGGTGTGCGCATGGAGGACACTCAGCATGGCTGTCTGCCCTACATGGAGCTGGCGAAGGAGGTACACAGACTCCTCACTCAGGGCAGCAGGGGACACAGGGGCAGGGGTGCGGTGCCTGGCCCAAAGGAGACACGCTCCCGGACATGGGAGCCTCCACGGACCTGGGGAATGGGAGCCGATGGGAGGGCGGTGGTGGTGCTGGTGGTGGCGGGGACAGCAACACTAGCTGGGGTGTGGTGGCTGCTGACACCCGCCTCCACAAGGGAGTCATCCTCCGAGTTGCTCTGGTCCTCAGCTGAGGTGGATGCTGCTGAGGACTCCTCGGTGTGGCTCCCCTCGCCCTCCGTGCCACTGGGTCCCTCCGACCACTCCTCGGCTGCTGACCCAGTCTGGCTCTCCGGCTCCTCCTGGTCCGTGGAGCTGTCCCCTTCCGTGGCCGTGGATGTATCTGCAAACAATGGGGAAACAGACAGACATCAGTCACCTGCACCAAACGCACACACCACTGTGAGCACAGCACATTACAGAGCAAGCCCTGGCATCATTAGTTGTACATTGCTAAAAGTGCCCTAATTGAACAGGAGAAGTCAATTGTCAGTCTGATGCCAAGCATGGCACTCACATCCCACATGGCCTTGCACCCATCTGTCTGGTGTCTGTTGGATTGCAACACCCCAGTGTTGACACATGCACCAAGTACACAGTAGTTGGACAGTGCAGAGGACACGGTGTGGACACATCACAGCTCTTGCCACTGAGTCAGTACAGGTTTACGGATGTAAGGGATGCCCAGAGTCAAATAGGAAATGCATGTGATGCATTCCAGCGACAGACACCATGATGCACCCATGTCCTGATAGCCAGCGCCACTATGGTGTGCATGTAGCACATGTCACTCCCCTGCAGGATCACCAATCAGTAGACACATGCCATGGCGGAGGCATGACTGCAAAGTCATACATCACTGTCTCAGTGATGTATGACTTTGCAGCCAGACAACAACACTCTGCACTGTGTCACAATAGTAGGTCATGGGGAATGCAAGTCCTGGAGCTGCACAAGTGCACATGTACATCCCCCCACAACACATCCTCTTAACCCTCATCTGTCCAGGTCATACCTATTGGACATATGGGAGACCTGTGACACTACCCTCTGAACCTGAGCCCCTCACACTCTGCTGTGCATGGGGAACAGCTGCCTGAACTTCACATTTACATGCCCCAGTCTGCATGGGCAGCTGATCAGACACCTATGTGTCACACAAGTATCGTCTCCTATGGTCACATCTCCAGTGGCATGCTGAGCCCCTACCAAGAAACTCCACAGCAGTCCTGGCGACTAATCCACAGCACACTGACACAGAGGCAGACACCTGAGGGGTCAAAACACTGTGCACAATGTGTCCTCTGATACACGGGAGTGGGAGTACAGAGTGTATTGTATGGCCTGGAGTAGGCATGACTGTCCAGCCCCACATGAATGAGGGATGAGCCCTGGACTGTAGGCAGCTGGCTAAGTATGTGTGACACACGTCATATACATACTCCTGGGGCCCAAACATTGTTCCCACCCGCAGCATGGGTGTGTGCCAGGTACCCCAGCCACATGTGGTGGATCAGCTCAGCAATTGGACCACAGATCAAAGTAACACGCTGAATACATGTCAGAATACAGGCATTGTGTAAGCAATGGACCCACCCATGATGCCCACCACAGAGTCAGGGAAACAGATGCTGTCTCCCACCTTGAGTCAAGCAAACTGCAAGGACACAGTCCTAAGTGACAGAATTCCCTGCATGTAAGGGCCACACCTGGGTATCAGATGAGGAGTGGGCAGTGCACAATAGAGGGACATGGCTCCTGGACAACATGACTGCTGTACTGTGGCAGTTCAACCTGGCCCGAGGAGGGCACATAACATGTTAGACAGAGTACACAGTGCAGTCTTTGACTCACCCCCTCCTTGCTGCTCTCTGGCCTTCAGCTGCCCATCCAGGTCTGGAAAGACCACCGCCAGGATCCTGAGCATGTGGGGGGTCAGGGTCCGTGTTCCGCCCCTCCTGCGAGGAGGCGACAGCTTCAGCTGGACCCGTGCAATCCTCCGGGTCCAGCCCCGAAGGTCCTGCCACCTCTTTTGGCAGTTGCGGATCCGGCGCTTGTAGACCCCCACGGACCGGACAGCCCGGACGATGTCCTTCCATATCTCATGCTTCCGATGGGCAGAAGCCTGTCAGGATGACAAAGTGATAAGGCCATTACTACACATGCAACATATCCGTGCATGACACAGTTGCATATACATGTCGCAATCACAGGGGCACATGGTGTACCCAGGCAGTGCACGGCTGCCCATGGACAGTTTTCCAGAAGTCACTACATGGTATCATAGCATGGGGAGTAAAACCCTGTTCAGAAGCACTGTCACTGCACCATACCTGTCCAGTGCAAGTCACTACACACTATGGGGGGTGACAACTACTCAGTGAGCCTGCTAGCCAGTGGTGTGCTGACTCTCAGCCTTGCTAGTCAGACAAAATGCACATTCAGAAAGGCAGTGCACAGAACACTCACCTGCTCCCCTGGTGTCCCATACAGCTTGCTGTACTGTGGAAGTAGGCTGTCCAGCAGGGCCTGGTTCTCTTCAAGGCTGAAGGCTGGGGCTCTCTCCACAGTACGTGCCATTGCAGGGTCCAGAGGGGCAGAGACAGCAGCAGTGCAGTGGCAGATGTCGTCCTGGAGCATGTAGTGCAGGCAAGTGGGCTCTCAGGGGAACATGCAGCAATATATATGTGCTGGAGAGGCAGATACTGTCCCTTGTGTCCAAAGTGATAGGTCCAAGTCGTTTGCATCTTCTGAATCTGGCCAATCCATGGAATAGCAGCACCAAAACACGCCCACAGCATCCTTCAAAATTTCAACTTCATGACATACATGATTTTGCAACATTGTTGTGGGTGACCAACTGATTTTCCAGCAACCGACTCGTTCGAATATTCGAAAACGCGTCCGTTGCCAGGCAAGCCCATTGTCAATGGGTGCGCACCGATCGGTCCATTGAGGTACAACGCGCACAGGGGTACAACGCGTACCCGCACACATTGAATGCAATGGGCCGGCCGGAGGCACCGATCGGTCCATTGCAGTACAACGCGCACAGGGGTACAACGCGTACCCGCACACATTGAATGCAATGGGCCGGCCGGAGGCACCGATCGGTCCATTGCAGTACAACGCGCACAGGGGTACAACGCGTACCCGCACACATTGAATGCAATGGGCCGGCCGGAGGCACCGATCGGTCCATTGCAGTACAACGCGCACAGGGGTACAACGCGTACCCGCACACATTGAAAGCAATGGGCCGGCCGGAGGCACCGATCGGTCCATTGCAGTACAACGCGCACAGGGGTACAACGCGTACCCGCACACATTGAATGCAATGGGCCGGCCGGAGGCACCGATCGGTCCATTGCAGTACAACGCGCACAGGGGTACAACGCGTACCCGCACACATTGAATGCAATGGGCCGGCCGGAGGCACCGATCGGTCCATTGCAGTACAACGCGCACAGGGGTACAACGCGTACCCGCACACATTGAATGCAATGGGCCGGCCGGAGGCACCGATCGGTCCATTGCAGTACAACGCGCACAGGGGTACAACGCGTACCCGCACACATTGAAAGCAATGGGCCGGCCGGAGGCACCGATCGGTCCATTGCTGTTCAACGCATCACTGTACATGTGACTGGCATATGTCAGCATGCCTGTCTCAGATGGACATATGCCAGCCACAGATAGCTCCCAGGGAGTGAGGGGCACACCTACATCACGACAGCCTGTCCAAACCTTATCATAAGGCATGTAAGGCTGCATTTCCTATTGTGTGTATGTTGGTGTACATGTTGTCCTGTGGGTGTCACCTGTGGGCAGCCACCCCCAGGCTGTGCACGTGTTAATGGGGACAGGATCCTGGGTGTTACGTGTACGTGACCACTGTGATGTGCAACTGTTCATATCTGTGCATGTGCCATGGTCACATTTCACAGTGGTGTTTGTGTATGTCATGTCACATACCCCGTGAGTCCCATGTGGGACGGTATGTTTGAGCCAGGGTGTCCCAGTGGCACAATAGTGATGGCCCTCCACAGTCTTTGTGCATGTAGTGTTTACAATGTCTCTGATTTCATGTGCACAATGGGAGACAGTCTCCACATCCACGTTGTGTGTGCATGGACTCTGATGTTGTGCGTGTGTGTCACAGACGTCCATGGCTCTCCTGCCATGGCAAGTGTGGCCACTACCTGTGGGGGTCATGTTTGTTTTGTTGTGGTGTACACATGATACTCCAGGTGATGCCAGTGTCCATGTGGCATTACAGGGTCCCTGGGAATGTGCCTGTCGTTGAGCTGTGGTGCCTGGGGCACATCTGTCCTCACATGTCACTGGGGGGTGACTGTGACACAGCATCATGATATCCAATGGGCCAACCTGGGACAAATTGATGCCACCTGTAGGACCGTGTTGACAGATGTTGGCCATGTATGTACCATACATGTCGTTCCGGTACTGCACACTTCATGTAGTTGTGCCTCATGATGATGTATGTTGGGATCTTGAGTGTGTTCAATGCCGCATATGTGGGGTGACTGACGATCTTGCTTACTTCTCCTCTGCACTGCAGGGCTCCTGCTGTCCATCGGCCATTCCCAGACCTGGCAACGATGGTGGAACGGGACAGCATCCGACGGTACCGCTTCACCAGGCAGCTGATTGAGGATTTGGCAGTGCAGTTGTCCCCACATTTGCAGCCTGGCCGGCCGTATCCTACAGCGCTGACCCCCAAGGTGAAGGTGATGGCAGCCCTACACTTCTTTGCCACCGGTACCTTCCAACATACTGTGGCGTCTGCTGGTGGGATGTCACAGACCATGTTCAGCCGTGTGCTCCGCGATTTCTTGGCGGCAATGTTGCTCTTCCTGAACCGGTACATCTATTTCCCTAGACTGCGACGACTCACTGACGTGAAGAGTGACTTTTATGCCCTGGGGAGGATGCCGCATGTCATTGGCTCCATTGATGGGACACATGTGGCTTTGGTACCACCACAGGCCCAGGAGCAGGCCTACAGGAACCGCAAGCACTACCACTCGGTCAATGCACTGGTGGTGTGTCTTGCAGACATGACCATCACACACGTGTGTGCCCGTTTCCCTGGTTCAGCACACGATGCCTTTGTGATGAGGAGTAGTCGCATCCCCAGGTTGATGGCACAGATGCAGAACCAGCGTGCCTGGCTTGTCGGTGTGTACTGACTTTGTGCCATTGTGTGTGATCTGATCTGTAGTATTCCGCCCACTTTTCCAAGTCAGCTGATGTGCACTTGTCTGTCCGTAGGTGACTCGGGATACCCCAACATGCCGTGGTTGCTGACACCCCTCAGGAACCCTGTGACACCTGCCCAGATGCGCTACAATGAGGCACATGGTCGGACCAGGAGAGTGATTGAGCGGACCTTTGGTCTCCTGAAGAGCCGCTTCCGCTGCCTGGACAAGACCGGAGGGTCCCTCCCATATGCCCCTGCGAAAGTGTGCAAGATTATCATCGTCTGCTGCATGCTCCACAACCTGGCAGTGCGGAAGGAGTTGCCTCTCATCCAGGATGACGATGACCAACATCCGCCACCTGTGGAGGATCCTGGCCTGGACCACGATGCCAGTGACGATGATGATGATGATGGTGATGGTGATGTCCGCACACAGCTCATCACCAACTTCTTTAGCTGAATGTGAGTATCCTGAGGTGTCATGTGAATGATGTGAGTTGGCATGATGTGTGGGTGGTGCTCTGGTGCTGTTGGAGTGTGTCCATGGGCTACTTGACTGGATGTGTGTTGCGATGTGTGGTGACAGGTGGGCTGTACTCCCCAACAGTGTTGACATGCTAACTTGGTTCTGGGTGGGTATCTTGTAACATGTATTGTGCATGAGTTTTGCTGTTCTGTCCTGTACTCCATTGCTTTTGACTGTGTGTCATTTCTGTCCTTCACAGGGTACTTTCAGATTCGTTTGGTCAACTGTGTCCACCGACAACGTGATTGCACATCCAGGCTGGTAGCTGTTGTGTCCCTACAGGTGATGTGCGCCACACCCATGGACTTCCTTCTGTCTACAGTTGTTGACTGTGTGCCCGCTACCAGGTGGGGTTACCTTGCATCTGTAGTGGTTACGGCATGTTGCTACTGTGTAATAAACCTGTGCTTCACTTAGTGATGTGCGTTGTCTGTGGTCACACATTTGACTGCCATTTGCTTACTGCACCTGTGGGCTACTTGACTACAACTGGGAATGGGTGTGGTGTCTGTGCATTGCACCGTCTTCCCTGGCAACATCAGTGTAGGCAATGAGTCAGATGGCCTAGGTGTGTATGTGTTGTGTAGCCCTGGTGGTGTGTCTCCCTCATATGTGTCACGTTGCCTGTACTCACATGCCTGTGTTGTCCTTGCTGTTGCAGTTCGCATACACAGTGTAATTTTGTTGTTCATCATCCCCATAACAGTACCCACGTTGGAATCACGACAGAGGCAAGTATGGTGTATTATTGTGTTTATTGTGATACATCTGTGATAATAGTGCATAGGATGGATTGTGCTGTACATGAATCTTGCAATCCCAAGTTCCTAGATGAATAGAAAGTCCAGGTAGACAGGATCCCCAGTATCGGGGCCACAGTTGTCTGACACATTGTTCCAACTTGTACTCCCCATGCAATGTGTGGGAGTAGTGTTGCCATCAACAGGGTGAACAGTCTGTGCACAAAGGCGAAAATCCAGAACAGGTTCAGGCTTCCTGGGAGTTGCGCTTGGCCATCAGCCTCTCACTTTCCCCTCCTCGGACGACCCCTCTTCTTGGGGGGGGGCCCTCAAGTGCAGGCTGCTGCGGTGCAGGGGACTCTCCGCCAGAGTCCTCCTCCCTCCCTGTGGCAGTTGCAGTTTGTTCGGTACCAGATGTTGTTGGCACACAGGGAGGTGTGGACTGGTTGCTGTTCATCTGGCGGAGGCATTGTAAAATGTCCCTGTGCACCGCCGTCATCTCATGTAGTACATCCCACTTGGACTCCACGCGGGTCATGTGGGAGTCCACACGTGACATGTGGGAGTCCACACGTGACATGTGTGACTCCACATGGGACATGTGGGAGTCCAAGCGGGCATGATGGGCAGCCTGCTGCTGTTTGATGTCTCTGAGGAGCCCCACTACCTGGCTGAGCTCTCCGGTGCTGGACTGGTACGCATCAGCTATGCGTACCAGTTGTGGGTCTTCATGCACACCAGCAACGTCTGCAAGCAGCGACCTCTGTCTCCCACCCCTCCCACCACCCCTGCTGACATGTGCAGTGTGTGCAGTTGCACGCACAGATAACCCTGGTCCACCTTGGGGGTTGGTGGTGGTGGTGGTGTCCATGGCCCCAGGTTGGTCCAGGGTCACTGCGCTGGTGTTGTTCCTTATTCTGTCCATGTCGGCAGGGATGGTATTCGTGGTGACAGTCGTTGGAGGGGTGGGTGCAGGGGGTGCAGCTGGTGGACCTGCTGGTGCTGCAGCTGGTGGTCCTGCTGGTGCAGCATGTTGACTTGCACCGGATGTGCCAGGTTGTTCTTCATCGTCCGAGGAGGACAGAGGCTGTACGACGCCAGTGAGCTCGGCATCCTCTTGAGCCTGGGACTGGGACTCCTCAGCGTCTGCTGCTGTGTCCCTATCATCACCTGTTTTTGGGAGACACAAACAATGTATGTCATGTTTCTGCAGGCATCAGTGGTTGACACACCTGACAGTTGTGACTGTGCCTCGGGGTGCGGGCCTGTACATTGTATTGTCCTAAGTCGTCACAGTCAGGGGTTGATATTGGTGTGGCACATTGTCCTGCATTATTTGGGCATTTCTATGTATTCTCTGGGGTGTGAACATGGTCTGCATTGATTGTGTTTGGTTGACAGCCAGACCTCCTTCCCACCCACCCACCCACCCAGTCAGTTATCCCACCATGGAACGTGCTTGCATTGCAGGGAGTGTAAGTTGTCTCTCAGGATGTCAGTCAGAGGTGTCCTGCTGTTTGTTGGTGCACAGTTGGCAGCAGGGCCTTGTGCTCCCCGCAGCAGTAGCCAGTGTCAGCCATCTTGTGAGTCCTTCTCCACTCCCTGTGATGTGAGCATGGTTCAGGGTGGTGTTGATGGGCCAGTTGTGAGGCTGAGCAATGTCTGTGACTACGACTCCCATCATGCTATTGCCTCCACCCCCTTCCCAGCATGCCCATGCTTCCTTCCTTTTGACTCTGCTTCCCTGTGGGGTGGGCTGGCTGTGCTGACAGGATGGCTGGGAGTGTTGTCCTGGCAGTTGTTTGGCTAAGAGTCCCAAGAGTGTCCCTGTGCTTCACACAACATAACCCAGGGTGGTGGTGCTTTGTGGGATCTTGTGTTAGGATGGAGGGCATTGCATTCTACCAGGTGGGTACTGTGGAGTTTGTGTTGGGGGGGGGGGTGTGAGGGGAGGTGCTGGTGACTATGGTCAGTGCTGCAAGTCCCCCTTCCCACCCAGCCAGCCGGATATCCCACCATGGAACGTGCTTGCATTGCAGGGAGTGTAAGTTGTCTCTCAGGATGTCAGTCAGTGGTGTCCTGCTGTTTGTTGGTGCACAGTTGGCAGCAGGGCCTTGTGCTCCCCACAGCAGTAGCCAGTGTCAGCCATCTTGTGAGTCCTTCTCCACTCCCTGTGATGTGAGCATGGTTCAGGGTGGTGTTGATGGGCCAGTTGTGAGGCTGAGCAATGTCTGTGACTACGACTCCCATCATGCTATTGCCTCCACCCCCTTCCCAGCATGCCCATGCTTCCTTCCTTTTGACTCTGCTTCCCTGTGGGGTGGGCTGGCTGTGCTGACAGGATGGCTGGGAGTGTTGTCCTGGCAGTTGTTTGGCTAAGAGTCCCAAGAGTGTCCCTGTGCTTCACACAACATAACCCAGGGTGGTGGTGCTTTGTGGGATCTTGTGTTAGGATGGAGGGCATTGCATTCTACCAGGTGGGTACTGTGGAGTTTGTGTTGGGGGGGGGTGTGAGGGGAGGTGCTGGTGACTATGGTCAGTGCTGCAAGTCCCCCTTCCCACCCAGCCAGCCGGATATCCCACCATGGAACGTGCTTGCATTGCAGGGAGTGGAAGTTGTCTCTCAGGATGTCAGTCAGTGGTGTCCTGCTGTTGGTTGATGTGCAGTTCCCAGCATGCCCTTGTGCTCCCCACGACAGCAGCAACAGTGTCAGACATCTTTGATGGGCCTTTCTACTCTCTGTGGGATGTGCATGCGTGAGTGTGAGCTTGCTGGGCCATGTGGTGGGGGATGTAGAGCTGTGACTACGACTCCCATCATGCTATTGCCTCCACCCCCTTCCCAGCATGCCCATGCTTCCTTCCTTTTGACTCTGCTTCCCTGTGGGGTGGGCTGGCTGTGCTGACAGGATGGCTGGGAGTGTTGTCCTGGCAGTTGTTTGGCTAAGAGTCCCAAGAGTGTCCCTGTGCTTCACACAACATAACCCAGGGTGGTGGTGCTTTGTGGGATCTTGTGTTAGGATGGAGGGCATTGCATTCTACCAGGTGGGTACTGTGGAGTTTGTGTTGGGGGGGGGGTGAGGGGAGGTGCTGGTGACTATGGTCAGTGCTGCAAGTCCCCCTTCCCACCCAGCCAGCCGGATATCCCACCATGGAACGTGCTTGCATTGCAGGGAGTGTAAGTTGTCTCTCAGGATGTCAGTCAGTGGTGTCCTGCTGTTTGTTGGTGCACAGTTGGCAGCAGGGCCTTGTGCTCCCCACAGCAGTAGCCAGTGTCAGCCATCTTGTGAGTCCTTCTCCACTCCCTGTGATGTGAGCATGGTTCAGGGTGGTGTTGATGGGCCAGTTGTGAGGCTGAGCAATGTCTGTGACTACGACTCCCATCATGCTATTGCCTCCACCCCCTTCCCAGCATGCCCATGCTTCCTTCCTTTTGACTCTGCTTCCCTGTGGGGTGGGCTGGCTGTGCTGACAGGATGGCTGGGAGTGTTGTCCTGGCAGTTGTTTGGCTAAGAGTCCCAAGAGTGTCCCTGTGCTTCACACAACATAACCCAGGGTGGTGGTGCTTTGTGGGATCTTGTGTTAGGATGGAGGGCATTGCATTCTACCAGGTGGGTACTGTGGAGTTTGTGTTGGGGGGGGGTGTGAGGGGAGGTGCTGGTGACTATGGTCAGTGCTGCAAGTCCCCCTTCCCACCCAGCCAGCCGGATATCCCACCATGGAACGTGCTTGCATTGCAGGGAGTGGAAGTTGTCTCTCAGGATGTCAGTCAGTGGTGTCCTGCTGTTGGTTGATGTGCAGTTCCCAGCATGCCCTTGTGCTCCCCACGACACAGCAACAGTGTCAGACATCTTTGATGGGCCTTTCTACTCTCTGTGGGATGTGCATGCGTGAGTGTGAGCTTGCTGGGCCATGTGGTGGGGGATGTAGAGCTGTGACTACGACTCCCATCATGCTATTGCCTCCACCCCCTTCCCAGCATGCCCATGCTTCCTTCCTTTTGACTCTGCTTCCCTGTGGGGTGGGCTGGCTGTGCTGACAGGATGGCTGGGAGTGTTGTCCTGGCAGTTGTTTGGCTAAGAGTCCCAAGAGTGTCCCTGTGCTTCACACAACATAACCCAGGGTGGTGGTGCTTTGTGGGATCTTGTGTTAGGATGGAGGGCATTGCATTCTACCAGGTGGGTACTGTGGAGTTTGTGTTGGGGGGGGGGGTGAGGGGAGGTGCTGGTGACTATGGTCAGTGCTGCAAGTCCCCCTTCCCACCCAGCCAGCCGGATATCCCACCATGGAACGTGCTTGCATTGCAGGGAGTGTAAGTTGTCTCTCAGGATGTCAGTCAGTGGTGTCCTGCTGTTTGTTGGTGCACAGTTGGCAGCAGGGCCTTGTGCTCCCCACAGCAGTAGCCAGTGTCAGCCATCTTGTGAGTCCTTCTCCACTCCCTGTGATGTGAGCATGGTTCAGGGTGGTGTTGATGGGCCAGTTGTGAGGCTGAGCAATGTCTGTGACTACGACTCCCATCATGCTATTGCCTCCACCCCCCTTCCCAGCATGCCCATGCTTCCTTCCTTTTGACTCTGCTTCCCTGTGGGGTGGGCTGGCTGTGCTGACAGGATGGCTGGGAGTGTTGTCCTGGCAGTTGTTTGGCTAAGAGTCCCAAGAGTGTCCCTGTGCTTCACACAACATAACCCAGGGTGGTGGTGCTTTGTGGGATCTTGTGTTAGGATGGAGGGCATTGCATTCTACCAGGTGGGTACTGTGGAGTTTGTGTTGGGGGGGGGGTGTGAGGGGAGGTGCTGGTGACTATGGTCAGTGCTGCAAGTCCCCCTTCCCACCCAGCCAGCCAGCCAGATATCCCACCATGGAACGTGCTTGCATTGCAGGGAGTGTAAGTTGTCTCTCAGGATGTCAGTCAGTGGTGTCCTGCTGTTTGTTGGTGCACAGTTGGCAGCAGAGCCTTGTGCTCCCCACAGCAGTAGCCAGTGTCAGCCATCTTGTGAGTCCTTCTCCACTCCCTGTGATGTGAGCATGGTTCAGGGTGGTGTTGATGGGACAGTTGTGGGGGGGGGGCAATATGTGTGAGTGCGACTCCCATGATGCTATTGGCTACACTGACTTGGCCAGCATACACAGAATTCCTTCCTTTGAGTGGTCTTCACTGTGTGTTGGTGTTGTTGTGGTGGCTACATGTGTGGATGTGTGTGTTAGTTCTATTTGTGCCACTGCCTAGCTGTAGTTGTGGTTGTGTTTGTACATGTGTTGGCACAGTTGGATGTGACTTTTTTGATGGCATGTGTTGTGTTTATCTGACTGACATACACATTTTGGGATGATTCTGTTCTAGTTGCTGTGTAATTGCTATGAGTGCATGGTTTGACTCTCCCCTTGACAGTGATGTGTGTGTTTTGTGGCAGTTTATTGTGTACATTTGTTGTGTACTCACCAGGCTCTGGGATGTCCTCTAGTCCATATACGCTCACTGGCGGAAGGATGGCCCGCACCTTCTCCTCCCAGGGCCTGAGGTATACTGGCTTGGCAGGAGGGCCACTGCCGGTGTATTGGCTCAGGTGGTAGTCTTTCTTGAGCAGCTCCCGGACCCTCCTGCGCACGTCATACCACCTGTTCTGGATGTCGGTCTTTGTGCGCCGACATGGTGATTGGGCGTTCACCCTGTTGATGATCCTCTCCCACATCTTGGTTTTCTGCGACATGGGGGTCTGTTGGACCAGAGTGCCAAACAGCTGTGGCTCCACCCTGAGGATCTCGTCTACCATGACTTCCAATTCACTATCTAGGAACTTGG
Source organism: Calotriton arnoldi (assembly GCA_963921515.1). NCBI lineage: Eukaryota > Metazoa > Chordata > Amphibia > Caudata > Salamandridae > Calotriton > Calotriton arnoldi. The sequence continues at coordinate 9,420 of CAWUFW010027248.1, read as the reverse complement.
GATTCTTCTTGGGGGGCATGGTGATGGGTGGTGATAGTGGGTGCTGTGTGTGTTGGTGTGCAGGTGAGGGTGTGTGGGTGTGTGTTGTGCTGGGTGTATGTGAGGTAGGTATTTGTTGGTGTGCTGCTGGTGTGTGGCTTGTGTGAGGGATGAGCTGTGGGTGTGTGGTTGCTTTCTCTTGGGTGCTGGCAGTGGAATGGCATTTGCAAAGGCTCATGGTAGTGATTTGTGTCCTTTATATAGGTGGAGTTGTTGGTGTGTCTTTGTTCTCTGTCCCCACCCCCCCAGTATTTATTGGCTTGGTAATTGCTTGTTTGGCCTTTTTTTGGTTGATTTTTCCTTTGTGCTGTTTGTGTATGTTGGAAACGTTCTTGTGACCGAGTCGGACCGTGCATTGGTCTCGTACGGTGTTTTCCGTTTCGTTCACGCTGTGTTTGTGCAGTTTTGTATGCTGCGTACGCGTCGGTCGCGGTGTATTGTGTTGCTTCGGCTCGGTTTTGTATGCGTGTCGGTCGTACGGCTTGTCCTCCGTCCGACTCGGTCGTGTTTTTCGCGCCTTGCATCGTACTTTGCAGGTTGGAGTTGGCGGGTACGATTCGGTCGGATTTGTTCCGGGTGCGTGTCGGTCGGTTGGATTCGCGTGTTTTTCCGGCCGGATTGCTATTTTCCGAGCGGGTCGGTCGGTCGGCTTGGTTTCCTGACGTGTCGGTCGGATTTATCGCGGCTTGCATCGTACTTGGCGTGTCGGGCGCCACTGGTACGTGTCGGTCGGTATTTTTTCCGGATCCGAGTCGGTCGGTGCTTTTTCCGGCCCGAATCGGAATCGACCCCTAAATGTATTCTTAGCTGCAGCATTCAAAAACTCAGATTCTTCAGGAAGTGCCGAGTGCGTACAATTGATAGAAACCAGCTCCCAGACTATTAATGTTATAGGCAGGGCCACTAGAATTATGTGATTGTGTGCCTGCTGCGATTTTCGCATAATTATAGATTTGCCACATTTGCCACACAATCCATCTGCTGCATAATCTGCAGATTTTAACAAAAAAAAATGTTTTTAGCTTAAACGATTCAAAAGTTACTGAGAATGCAGTGACACCTGTTGCGCTCAGTGGAAGGCCATTTGCAAAGGTTGACTGCTCCCCTTTCTGTAGCCTATTTATATATTTGGGTGTTAAACTGGCACTAGTGAGGTGCAACTAATGCCCAGACACTGTTATCAAGTTTACAAATGACAAAGTAATGAAGTAATACTATGACAAAATGTGCCGCATAATTTACCGTTTCTTGCACCATAATTTACTCAACCCTGCCACACAATTTGGCCCTCCCATGCTGCGTAATTCTAGTAGCCCTGGTTATAGGACATGCATATTTCTTCAGACATGCAATTTTTTTTTTTTTATTTGTTATCGAAACACATCTCTTCGTGATACAGTTTCTGTTACCACATGACTTAGATGGTTGCTGTACATTATTCACTATCTTGTTATCGCATACATCAATTACACTGTCTTACAGTATTGGAGACTATGTTACTATGTTCTATTATTATACCATATTTCTTACATATAATATATTTTCAGTTACACACCATTGTCCATTGCTCTTTATTAAATGCCATTTCCATCTTTTAATTACTTTCTCTTTAATCTTTTTGATTTTACCGACCTAATTCACTGTCTGTGCCAACCTAGCTTCTTTTCCCTCCCCCTCATGGACCTCCATCATGTGCGCCTTGTGTTGTATCTTCGCTTCCTCCTTCTGTTTCTCCTGTCTCCTTACCCACTAGGTATGATTGATCTGTTCCCCATATATTTCTGGGGCGGCTCTGAATCGGTAGCAGACTATTATATACTTCTGACTGCGTGTTGCAATATGTCATATCCATATGCAACTCTGTTATCGTAGGATTTGGGCCTCTCACCCAGCGCATGACTATCCTGCTTTGGCTAGGAGTAATCCTATAGATACCAATTTTCTATTTTCCTTTCCAATCCCCTTATCATATCCCAACAGTGCTAACGTTGGGTCTGTTGATAATGCGGGACCAATGATATTTACTAACTCCTTAAACACTGTATCACAAGAGGCTGCTATTTCAGAGCAGTACCGTGCTACATGCATGAAGTCGGCCAAATGCTCCCCTGTGACATTCCACTGTGTCACTCAGACCGTATCTAAATAGTTTTTCTGGGGTATAGTATACTCTATTTATATATTTAAAATGTATCGACCTATGCCTTCCATTTAGTGAATCAGTTTTGACCCTTGAGCAGCAATAGCTCCAGTATTTATCATCTATAGTCTTATTGAGGTCTCTCTGCCACTCTAAACGTGCCTTTGTTACCCCTGATCCACGTGCTTCCTGTGTTAGGGAATAGATCTGTGCTTTCAGCTTTGAAGGGAGCTTGCCTTTATCACCGCCGTTAATGCTGTTATAGCTGGGGGTTCTTGAATATCCTCCCCTAGCAGCTCCCTCATTGCATGCTTCACTCTAAAAAGATGAAACTGTGTTATGGGCTTTTGTGGTGTATCTTTATCTTGTATGGTCTCCCACTTGCTCACTACTTTGGTTTTGGAATAGTTCTCCCATTTTTGTTATTCCCAATTCCCTAAGTGCCATCATTACACCTTTCTCTTTGCTTAGCGAGAACTACGTGTACCATTCTATTTGTATGTGTGGGGAATACAGTTTGGAGCCGGCTTGATACTCTAGTAATCGTTTCCAAGAGTATATTGTGGTGTTTAGTGAGTCATATACTCCATAATTTCACGATGGATTGCAAGACAGAGTACGAGGGAGCGTGTCTGGTTGTGCTGCGTCCTTTTCTATATGGAGGTGTGGCAGAATAGGCTGGTATGGATTGCGCAGCTCTATAATAAAGTTCTAAATCCGGAGCACCTAGTCCACCCATCTCGTATGGCATGACAAATATCTTCCATTGCGCCCTGGGCTGCTTCCCTGCCCAAGCTAGTCTTAGTAGTAGTGTACGCAGTGTATTGAAATAAAAGTGCGGGAGCAATACTGGAATATTTTAGAATATGAATAAAAATCTGGGGAGTATCACCATATTCATGAGCTCTATACACCCAATCAGAGAGACTCCAGTTTAATCCATCTTTTGATGTCTTCTCCTAGTTAGTGTACCGCTCTCCCATAATTTTCTCTGATGACCTGCTCTGGGTCTGTGTGTATCTGCATCCCTAAGTATCTGACTGATTCCGTCGTCCAGTGCAATGGGAATTCTAGCGTGATTTTTGTTGTAGCAGGGGTGAGGAGGAATATGATAGATTTGTTCCAGTTAACTTGTAGGCCCGAAATGCCACTAAATCGAATCACTTCCCTTAAAGTTGGCGTCAGGTTTTTCTCCAGCTCTCTAATATATAGTAGTGTGTTGTCAGCATATGCTGATATAATGAGATTATAGCCGGGGAATCTTATGCCTTTTCGTTTGTGATATACTTGCAGCGTGCAAGCCAGAGGTTCCGCCACTATGGCATACAGCAATGGTGATAAGGGGCAACCTTGTCTGGTTCCTCTCGTGATCTCTATTGTGTTCGTCACTGTGTCCCCTACTCTGACTCTAGCTGTTAGATTGTTATATAACACTTCAATAAGCTTCAAAAATATCTCACCAACTCCGATTCTATGTAGGACTGCTTTAAAAAAGTCCACTCTACTGAATCAAATGCCTTTTCAGCATCTAGAAACACTGCTACTGTTTTGACTTTCAGATCTATCTATTGCATTGCGTCAAAGAGAGTCTGTAGACTATAAAATAGGCTGCGTCCCGAAACAAAACCAGCTTGTTCAGGACTTATCACTCCCGGTAGCAGTGGTGCCAACCTGTCAGCTAGAACTTTTGCGTACATTTTGGCGTTCACATTTAAAAGGTACTGATATGATGCGCAATCTTCTGGACTTTTGTTCGGTATTAGGGCTATTAGGGCTTCTCTGAGCGAAGGAGGCATGATACCTGTCTCTACCATTTCTTCATACAGTGTTGCTAGGAGAGGAATCAGGAGTTCCCGATAAGCCTTATAAAAGTCCACTATTAGACCATCTATATCCAATGCTTTTCCTGCCTGCATGCTGTCAATTTGCCGCCCCTATCTTGGATGGGAGCAGTGGCGCCATCAGGTGTTTTCTATGTTCCGCCTCTAGCCACGGTAGTCGAATGTGCTCCAAGTAATCACTTTTTACATTCTCATCTGATTGAATCTCGTACGGTATAATTCCGCATAATATCATCGAAATCTGTCTGCTATGTGTCCTGTATCACTAAGCATTTCCCCTGTCTCATTTAATACCCCCAGAATTACCGCCCTCTGCCTGTTGGGATGCAATAACTTCGCTAATGTAGCTCCGGGTTGCTCCCCCTCGCCATATGATCTTGCAGTGGCGTATTTCCCTAAGTGTTTTATCTCGTCATTTGCTATATTATGATATACGTCTAGTTTGACTTTTAGTTCCCCCAGATGGTCCCTGTCTCCCGTATCTTTATGTCTCCATTCTAACTCAGCTATTTCCTTTTCTAAATGTGTTAGCCTACTCCTCATTGACTTTAAAACTCCTGAGTGCTTCATGAGCATAATCCCTCTAATATATACATTGAATGTTTCCCATACTGTGGCAAAACTGGATACTGGACCAATGTCAGCATGAAAGAATTCTTCTATTGCCTGTGCAATTTCTGCTTTAAAAACAGGGTCTAATAATGAATATGGGAGAAATCTTCAGAGGAACGGTACTATACGCTTCCCGTGGGTTGCTATGTCTACTGTCACTGGTGAGTGGTCTGAACATGTGTGAGGGAGTGGTCTGCAGTCAGCCATACGTGTAACTAGACTCCTGGATATCATCCAGTAATCGACCCGAGTCTGGGTTTTTATGTCTCCAGGTGTCTTCTAGTCCAATCTGTCTGCTATTTTTAAACTTGCCTTCGCCACTAATGAGGAGCGATGGGGAGGGCCCCCAGAATGGTCCAAAGCTGGGTCTAATACACAGTTGAAATCGCCTCCACATATTTAGGCAAGATCTCCCCATTGAAGTAGCTGGTCACTTAATGCATTATAAAAATGCAGATTATCATAATTTGGGCCATATATACCCACTACTACCGCCTTTTGGTCGTCCTTTTGGCAGATCACTGTTGCTTATCTACCCTCTGGATCTTTGAGAACCCATGTAAGTTGAACTCCTGATCTGCTGTCTGCCCATAACAAAACTCCACATGCATGTGATGTGAAGTTTGCTGTATAGCAGCATCCCTGCATACGTTGACGCATCAGGATCGTACTAGTTGTGGCCAAGTGTGTTTCTTGTAAGATGGCTGTATCTATTTTGTGTCGCTTGAGATAGGGCACCACTTTGCGGACTTCTCTGTGATCATCGAGTCCCCTTACATTCCATGTTAGGAAGCGGATGCGGGACCCCATGGTGTCTCTCCCTGAATCGTGGTTCACGTCCCCCACAATACATGTATTCCATTATTTTCTCTGTCATGTGTCATCATGCTATGTGTTTCACCTTTTTTAAATTTAACCAACAACCCAACATGTCCCAAATCCCCCCACCCACACTATGTATCCCCAATCTACACACAGCAAAAGCATCTCCCTCCCCTTCCCATCCCAGCACCCCCCACTAACATTGACCCCATCTATCAGTAACATGAAGTGGAGCACACATGGGGGTGGATGTTGCCAGCTGAGTGATCTTCGGCCCCTGTTCCCTCAACCGCATTTTATATTATTGCTAGTTGTCACACCCACTTCTATGTAGTTAACCCCTTAGTTGTGGATGCAGTTTGAATGTTTTAGGCTGCCCTTTTTCCACTTAACAGTGCCCCAAGTCCTATCTGTCTGTCCCCTAGTTCTGGGGTCCCTCTTTTGGGGCTAGTTTATCCAGAGTGTCTCTATGTTATCTCCTCTCTTATATGGGACGATCTCACCTTTTGTCAATTTCTCCGGGCTGCAAGTTGCGTCGTCTTCTTTTTAGCTGTCACTTGTTATGATGCATTGACCTGATTCTGTGCCTCCATTACTATTTCCATCTAGCGGTGTCTGGTAGCGCAATCATTCTATTGTTGGGGGCGTGGCCTCGGTACGAAATGGCCGCATAGCTGAGAGGCTCCGTTCTACCGAGCCTGTTTGAGACGAATGCCATCCATTAATCAGCTGTAATCGACTCTGAAACTTTCACCAACTGCTTCGGAACCTCCATAGAGCGACCCGGTCGTGGAACGGACGAAATCGGGCTAAGGAAAGCGGCGATCGGCCCAAATCTGTACTGAGCAGAGCCAACAATGCCGCAGCTGAAGAGGAGGAGGGGCGCTGCGAGGTCCAAGGCAGCGGCGAATGTCTGAAGGCCGTGATTGCTGGGACGGACCCCCGGAAACCTAGCCCGCTCAACATCTGCAACGGGATCCAACGACGCGTCTGTGTACTGCCCAAGCCCTGCAAAGAGGTACGGTGAGGGAGAGTGATCTCGGTACGAGACGCCTGACCCTAAGATGGATAACATACGATGAGCCCTGCCAGCAGGGAGGACACGGAGCGGTTGAGCAGGGGTCCTTCCTTTTTGTCTGGGGTATGAGAGATACGAGCTGATTCTCTACTCTTTTTACTTACATGCATGGGCTACGAAGCAGTACCTAGTCTGGGGATTTCTCTAAGATGGCGCCTGGGAAGCAATAATTTGTCCCATTTTGGGCCCAGACTCTCAGTTAAGTGACACAGCAACGTATGGGGAAAGATGGTGAAAGAACAATGATCTTATTAGGTCCGTAACCCTGACGCTAACCTATGGCCGAGGCTAGGGGTGGCTCTGCCTCTGTGGACACCGGCTTTCACTGGAGGAAAGGCTGTAGGAAACGCCCGAGCCCGCCTGACCCTAAAATGGCACCTGGTGCAGTTCGAACCCAAGCTCAGCAAATCGATGAGGCCGTACCCCGAGGGGGAGTACTCAGTTTCAGGTCAGCAGGAGAGCTGAGTAGCGGTGGGCGACGTCCATGCCATTCAGAGGGTATGAATACAACAGCACCTACAGTGGACATCGACCAGACCTCGCTCATTTACCCCACCTTCCATCCCCCTCCGGCTCACCCATCATGACATTGAACCTGTGAATCTTGCCACCGACCGTGGAGACTTAATATTTTGGCCGATGTTCGGTGGAGCTACCTTGATAGCTATAGCGGAGATGGGCTGTGGACTTCCCCCTCGGCCGTCACCTACCCAGCCGGACATTGGACAGACTTTCCCTTCATCTCTTGGCCATATCTCTTGCCTCGTTTCCCTCTTACACTACTCCCCTTACCCTTCCACACACCACCAACCAACAGATATAACTCGTAATTGATGTATCATTTGTAACATTGTGTAACTTGTAACTAATGTAACTTCCTCATGTAAAGCGCCCTGATACCTCCAGGTCTAGCCAGCGCTATATAAAACTCAAAATAAATAAATAAATATTCTTGGTCCAATGTGTCTCCATTGTCATTGGGGCGTTCCTTGGGGAACTGCGCCTATTTCCTGTTCCCACTCTGAGTTTAAGGAAGTTTAAGACTTGTTTAGGATCTGTAAAATAATGCGCTTCTCCTTCCCCCATGACTTTCAATTTGGCTGGGTATAGCATATTGTATCCTAGCTGTAGGTCGTGGAGTTTCCGTTTGACCGGTACAAACAATCTTCACGCCTCCTGCACCTGTTGCGTGAAATCCGGTTATATGGACAATTCCATCCCCTCGTAAGTTAGTGTCTTGAGTTTGCGTGCCCTACTTAGGGCTGCATCTCGATCTCCATAATTAAGAAGGCATGCTATGATGGGACTGGGTCTAGCTCCAGGCACCGCTCTAGGTGGCAGGGAGCGGTGTGCTCGCTTCGACTACAAACATCTCTGAAAAGGTGTCTCTGCCCATAATAGTGCTTAGTAGTTGCTCCACAAACCGCTCCATGTTGTCAATTTGCATTGATTCCGCTAATCCCCCTATGCACAAATTATTTTTTTCGGGAGCGCGCTTCCAAATCCTCTGTCTTGACTTGGAGTGTGTGCAGTAATTTTTCAGCTTTTTATGGTTGGCTGTGTCTACTGCTGCTGCATCTTCTGCATCGGATACTCTTCTCTCCAGAGTGTCTAATCTTTCTGTATGTTTTTCTAGCCTTTCTGTCATTCTGTCCATTCTAAATGTTAAAGCATCAATCTTTCCATCGATTCTTGTGAGACTTTGCTGCATCACTGTCAGTATTTGTTTCAGCTCAGTTTCAACCTGTGGGTCTGCTGTTTCATCATCCACCTCTGCTGTGGTTTGGTCGGTCTCTTTCGGCCTGACCGATTTGCGCGGTTCAAACTGTAGTCTTGGCTGAGTTTTGTCTGGTCTGTCCATTATGTCTCTCTATTTAGCCGCAATTACTCGTGTCAGCTATGGCTTACTCTCCCAGACACTCCGGTGTATTCAGTGCTGTCTCCTGTGACTCTCCACTGTGAGTGTTAGCCGGGTTCTGCCACAGCGACAAAGTCAAAATCTGGTTCACTGTTTGTCTCGTTCTATTTGTCTGTTTGTGGCTTATTATCATTTAGTGCTGATAAGGGGTGGGGGGTTATGCTCGTTCCAGTGTCTCTTTTATGCTTAAGCGGGCAGCCCTTCGAGGTGCATGCACCACTGCAGCACCTTCCACATAAGGCTCTGGCTCTCACTGATTTTAGGATTGCTCTAGTGTGTGCTAAGGTATTAGCACTGTTTTCTACGCCTTCTTTATTATTATTTTTTTTTATCATTTTTTTTTTCCGTCTCTGAATGCGGCCTCTGCTTTTTCCATGCCTCCCTCCTGTATCTTCACATATTTCTTTGCAGGAGTTGGGTCGAGACAATCAGCATTGGTGGGGCCTCTACCAGGTCGTTCTTTCCTTCAGTTTTTCCCCGGGAGGCCTACTGTGCACACTGCAGCTCTTTGTGCCAGGCCCACGGGGACGACTCCAGGCTCCGCCCGCTCCCTGCGGCAGCTCTCTATTATGGTCCCAGTGTTCCGCGGACCCCTAGGGGGAATCCCGACATTCCACTTACATTTTTGTAGCCGGAAGTCCCCGGAGCCTGGCCACCTCTCTTCCTATTCTGCGGCAGCCTCAATGGCCACGCCTGGTCCACGGTCTTGGTCGCACTTCGGGCCCATTCCTGTTTTCACCCGCTCCGCAGGCGTCTGGAGAGCACCGTTTGCACTGCTGGGAACCCCACCGCCTAATGCCATGGTTTACTGTTCTTTTTTGCAATGTGGTTGCGAGAATAATTCTGGATCGGCGGTCAGGTCTTCGGAGCTCTACACTCTTGCGGCCATCTTGAAGCCAGGCAAGCTCTGCCCCCTTCTTCAGACATGCACTTCCCAGCACCTTACAACTGCGCCTCACTCTGACGCTCA
>CAWUFW010027247.1:0-28005 GCA_963921515.1 Calotriton arnoldi | reverse complement strand
GTGCGTGCCTTGCTGTGTGGACTTGTTGGCCATGTTGTGTGCTATTGGTTTTGTGTGCGGATGGTTTCTGTGCAGGTACGTGGGCGCCATGGCTTCTGCCGTGTCGATTCTCATCGGCGTTGTTTGCGCTGGCGGGCGGTATATTTGTTGTTTTTCCGCGCTCATGGCGGTGCGATCGTAATTTCACGTGCGGTGTGTCGGCCGTGTGGGCGGGCGGTTTTGTGTTGTCGTGCGTGTTTCCGTCCGTGGCGGGCGGTTTGACTCCGACTCGGACGATGGCGGGCGGTATTTTGTATGATTTTTCGCCGATGGCGGTTTTCAGTTTGTGTACTCATAATGGTGTGGTCGGTGTTCAGGCGGTGTGTGCGGGCGGATTTTTGCCGCTTCCATGCCTGGCGGATTTATTTACGCCGGGTATCGTAATGTGCCCCTAATTTTTTAATTTGTGAATTTATTAAATATTTAATTAAAATATTTTAAAACACTGCTCACCCTTATCCCCTATAAACCCAACATCCCGCTCCTAAAACAATAATTTCTGATTTCGAAAATATATTTCCTTATTTTAAATTTTAAATTTTGAATTTATTAAAAATGTAATTCAATTATTTTAAAACCTTATCCCCTATAAACCCAACATCCCGCTCCTAAAACAATATTTTCAAATTTCGAAAATATATTTTCTAAATTATAATTTTAAATTTCAAATTTATTAAAAATGTAATTCAATTATTTTAAAACACTCCCCACCCTTATCCCCTATAAACCCAACATCCCGCTCCTAAAAATATTATACAAATTTTATTTTTTATAACATTAACTACCTATTATTATACTCAAAACAAACTTTAAATAGATTAAAATATAGTACAATAACGATATTTTAACATAATGATATTTTTACAGTCGACATTGCAAACTTTGATATTTTTAACAACACTTAAAAACGATATTTTTAACATCGATATACATAACATCGATATTTAATACTATTGATATACTAAACTCGATATTTATGTATATCGATATTAAAACATCGATATTATGTCTACTTACCGCTCTTCTCCCGGGAAAGGTGTCTCTCCAAGTGTGTGTGTGGACAACATGCATCCCCATAATATCAAAGCACGAGTTTCCAGCAGTGCAGCTGTGTTTAGCATGCTTTGTCTAGGTGCTAGGGACTGACCAGAACAGAATAACAAGGGGAATTGTTTATCGACCTTGCACATCGTGTTCAGACTAAACTCCAGGAATTAGCAGAGAACGCGAAAAGCAGACAGTTCTCATGTGAAAGTCATAAACAGAGTCTTGCAAAATAAAGTCATGTAGTAACGTGCACAAAAGCAGCATCATGGCAGCAGAGCTCATGCTAACTTAGCAATGTCGACAATGACCCTAATGGCCATATAACAATATGTTAAAGATACGATGGACCAGCTCCCCAAAATGCGTCTGTATCTCGGATGAGGACCTCGCAACCTGGAGATCAAAGGTCTCTTTTGCAGATGTTCAGGCCACATCCTTTTGAAAACGCATGGCTTTCAGTTTGCTCAGATTATCAAAGCGTATGTCTGAAACATTTATCGTAGGCCACAGCTTTGCCTCCCTAACCGTGCACGAATGTGGAAACAATACCTGTGTGCAACAAATAACTATGGAATTACTCGTTACAAGCTAAGCGGTGCCTGGTTCCCTTCCATAGTAGCCTTGATCATTCAGCATCAGATAATTCCCATTATAGAGTAGCTCAAAAACCGGCAGTCAGAGAACCCATCATATAACAGGACAAGTTCGCAACCTACGCATTACAAGCCCTGTGAAGTGAAATGTCCTTGCAAATCAATGACCTGTTTAAAGCGTTCTCACAGTCAAAACCCTGAACTTGAAAGGTAATTCCCAGTATTCATGCACAAATCCTTCCCCCAACACTTCATATCTGCCTACCTGGTGATGTTGTAGACAATATTGGAACTGAAATGTTGTGACAGGTAGGGTAATGTAGCCATGGATTATCCAATCGTGGAAGGTGTTTCGGCAACAGTGAGAGGTAATTGGTCTAACTCTTCATTGTGCAATATGGTATATTTAGCACCTCTTCGTGCCATTGATATTTGTCTTTCAGTTAGATCGTATGATGAAAACAAACATGTCTTGTTGTAAAATGTCAATTGCAGAGGATACTGTGTCGTCCAATGAATATATCCTAGAGGATAATGTGGTCATGCCATTGTCAACCACTGCCAAAGCCTTTTATAGATTAATCCTATCAATCTCATGCAGTCTTTCAGCAGCTCCCTGTTGAGAGACTTTCCAGAGTTCATTGTATATTCCATACAAGAAGTGTTTTTGACATGGATTCCGGGGACCTAGCAAGAGATCCCTGAGATCCCTGTCATCAGACAGAAGGGACAAGTGTTGCTTAACCTGAGATAGTGTTGAGGTTTTTAGCCAGTCAAGGCATAACTTCAAAACAATGTATGATGTCACCACCCCGAGTGTTCAGATTGTACTTATCGTTGATCAGTTCTATTGATCCTAAACCCTTTGGTATTACCCAGAAATCTGTATTGGCACCCATTAGTGTCTATAGGCCAAACCAACCATCCCTTCTCACTGGGGACTGAGGACTGGTAAGAACCAATCCATATTCTGGCATTTCGTGTATTCTCACTGTATCGTGTGAAATGTTGGCAATCTTCAAAATGTGCGAATGTGGGAATACGAGGTGTGTTCAAATCCTTCATCTTGGCTAGTCCAAGACAAGAAGTTTGTTGCACAGTTTTGTTCAGGTAAATCATTTGATGTAGTATTAGGCATGTTCTAAACAAGGCCTCAGTTTCCCGAACCTGCCAATCTTTTTCCCCCAAACAGATTTTGTATCTATTGTGTCTTTCCAAAAGTCAAAACCCTCTATAGACAGCTGGGAAGGACAGGAAGCAGAGTGTAACAGCTTGGTATTTGTCACCATATGTTTCTTTGCAGATGTAGGTGCAAGCCTATAATAACATGAGGCTGGGTCTGATGAGTCAAAACCAGAAAAATAGGCAAACTTCTGGGCAAATGCTTTGAACTACCTTTTTGTGGTGTTGGGCAGTGTTACCATTGGGTGTAATTATAAACAGCACGTGAAATACTTGCTTTATGCAAAAAATGGTGATCATAATTTTGAAAACAGAACATATTATCGTAATTAGATGTCATCATACAATTCATCGGAAGAAAACACAGTCAACTGCTCTAGATCTTCTAGCATATTATGTACTGTATCAATGTCTCAATCATCAGAAAATGTACTCAAGTTGATGATATAATTTAAAGAAATTTAAAAAAATGGAATTTGCAAAAGTTCAGTGGTACCATACACATCATACGATACCCTGTCCCATACTATTCCTTCTGGAACTGCTATAATGTTCACCAGGGACAGGTCCCTTTGTTCATGGTGCGATGAAGCATGTGCTTTCAATACCAAGTTCACAAGTTAGACTGCGGTGCGTCTTGGGAGATAATGTCCATTCAGAAGCAGGAAAAAGACAGTCACCAAAACAATTCAGAGGACCAGGAAAAGTAACCCAATTGTAATCCAAAGGTGTAACCAAGGAGTAACAAAGTATGTGTTTTTTCAGCCTAAGATAAAGAGCACAAACTTGTACCTTGAAAGGGAGAGGCAGTGGCAAAGGTGGCTCACGTTCAGTTAAATCCAATGAGAAATCATCGTAGTCCACGAAGTAGTCAGACACCATCCGGTCAATTCTTGGCAGCTCAGCAGGTTTTGTAGAACCAGGAGATGACTCAATCTTTGTTATACTGATGTTACTACCCCCACTGTGCCGACATTGTCAAGTGCTGGGACCCACATTCTCACCCCAAACAGGATTTCATTTGGAGTACTACCACCCAGGGGTGTTCTTGGCATGTTGTTAAGTGCCCTCTAGACCCAATATAGGCAATTGTCCCAATTTGCGGCCTGAGCCTAATACCCTTGCTGTTAAAGACTACTTTAAGTCACGGTTTTTCCTCTCAACTATCGAATTTCCCTCAGGGTGATAGGGAGAGGAATACTGCAAGGTCAAACCCAAACTTCCCATGGCCTCTTTGTAAGCCCAAGAACTAAACGCCGGAACCTGGTCAGGATGTAGTGTACCAATTCCTTATGTCCCGATGAAGACTCGCAAGTCCTTTATAGCAGTTTGCGTGTTAGCTGACCACCGTGGCCATACCCACAGAAATCTGGAGCATAAATCTACTGCACCAAGATGTATTTGTAAGCCCCATCAGATTGTAAGGGGCTGCAGTGATCCAAATAAACACAAGCTAAAGGCCTGTTTCAAATTAACAGAGGTGTCTGTGGTGAACGTGCTACGGTGGAACCCTTCTTCTTCTGGTAGATGTCACATTTGAAGACAAAGTCCTTGATCTGTTTAGTAAGACCTGGCCACCAATAGCGCTGTTTCAGTAATGAACCCGTAGCAGTAATCCCTGTGTGTGCTGATGCCAGAACCTCATGTGCAGCTTGTATTAACCCCAATCTACGATCAGTGTTTGGCATAACTCTATCCCCTTGTAGTGTTGGAGGCACTGCCGTGGATTGGGAGCACGTGATGACCTTTGACTACCATTATTTATTTAATTGACTTTAGGTGTTTTCTTGAATGTATGACATCATTTTTCCTGCATGTGTACTTTTTCCTTGAAGATTTCTTTCGTGTCTCCTTGTACTTGCAGAGGGGGAGTGTTTGCCTCTTACAGCCTATCAACCCGATAGATAGGCGCAGAAACACCACAATGGTCCTGGGATATTGGAACCAATAAAGCAGACATGGCTGGAGGGGGATGCGTGCTCCCAAAACACCGTAAAGTCAGATGCCACAGTAGTTAGGAACATATAGCACATCAGGACACAGCACACGCAGTGACCATGCACTCCCCATGCCGGACATATGGACACATTACCTACTGTCTACATTGTGTCCACGCAAGGTTGAGGCCCATCTCTACTTTCCATTAGACAATTCATTTATTACCTCAAAGGCACCAATTTACTTTCCTTACCATACATGGATCTCCAGAAATATGTTATTGTCTACAATGAACTGTATAAAAAGAGACTGCAGACTGATTGTAAAATTGAGACAGTCCTAGGATCCTGCACCTGTAAGTGTACTTCTGGCCGCTATGTTTAATTAAACAAACTGTTCCCATTTTGCCAAAACGCCTCTTACTTTTTTAAGGTATTTCATGTTCAAACAACATTTTAGCAAGCAAGCCAGGAGCTGATTGGTACTTCGAACCCTACTGCAGCTGAAGGAAGGAGACCCCACCTGGACGGACTCACATTTGTGAATCAAGGAAGGTGACCATACACTGCAATTGATTAAAATTTCTTCTGAATATACGCGGGCGGAAGTCTGTCCAGAAGCAGCCATCACAGAGGATAAGACATTACATCAGAACCTAAGTCAAAGCATTTGGCATATGGTAAACTAGGGAGAAGCATAAAAAGATAACCTGAGTTCCCTATCACTGACAAAAATCTGGCATAATACCTATTTTCTATGTCCTAGATGAGAAGTCGCAAGGCGGCCTCAGAGGCGATCCCATGGAAGTCACCTTTTTCGATAGTCAGCATGCTAGGAGGGGTAAACATTTATTGTATAGCCCTTTATGGCTCGCAAAATGCTACTTTTGTGTTAGAGCTATCTTGATTGGGTGGAGTTGGCACCTCAATCTCATATCCTTTAGTCTAAAATGTATCCTCAGTGCTACTGGTTTCTTAACACCATTGGTATCTGAGAGGAGTGAGACGTGTTGGTCGCTTGAACCGCTGGGCCTCACACAGGTTATACACTTGGCTCCTTAGTGTGATACAGGGTGTGATTTGGACATTTAAGAAAAAAAGACTTGGACATGGTAAACTATGTGTAACTTGTGTGTGTCCAAGGGGGGCCTGTGGTTTTAGATTTATTCCTTTTTCCATATCTATTACATTACCTTTGTCCCCAAGTCGATATTGGCAGACTATCAGGCTCACTTAGTACAGTGTACCACGCAGAGCTTCCCTTGGTCACAGGATAGCATGCACTAGGAGCGGGCTAAGGGGCACATGCATCAAGGTAGGCTTTTGCGATTCCTTAATTGCGATTATTAAGGAATCGCAATTAAGGAATCGCAAAAGCCTATGCATGTAGGAATCGCTATAAAAATAGCGATTCCTAAACATTCCTTAATTGCGACTCGCTAATTGCGAGTCGCAATTAAGGAATACCTCCCATTAATTCCTATGGGCCTAGAGGCCCATAGGAATGAATTGGAATACATTCTCAATTAGCGATTCGCAATTAGAGAATCGCAAATTGAGAATGCAATTTCAAGGGTGCCAGGGTGTCAAAATGACACCCTGTTGCACCCTGAAATTGTGATGTGCACCCATGTTGCGCACACACATGCCCCAAGGGCATGTGTGTGTGTAACCTAAAACTTAAAAAAATGCATTTTAGAGCATTTTTCAAGGTATTGCAAATTACAGACAAGTTTGATTTGTCTGTAATTTGCGGTCCCAAATAGCGAAATCGCTATTTGAAAGTGCTTCTAGCATTGCATTTAAGGAATCGCAAATTGCGATTCCTTAAATGCATCGTCAATTTAGAATTCGCAATTAATTGCGAATTCTTAAATTGCGCATAGGAACTACTTTCATGCATCTCCAAAGGCCAATTTGCGATCGCAAACGGCCGATTTTTGCGATTCGCACCGTTTGCGATCGCAAAAACCTTTGATGCATGTGCCCCTAAGAGATTTTTGACAAAGCAATCATTTTTTCCGTCCGTTTTTTGTTGAGTTGGTGTAACATGTACAAATGATGTTATGGTGTTACTATCTATTAAAAACTGTGTATTCTTACAAAAATTTATATCATGCTGATACTGTCCTAATGTTTTATGTTTTTTTGCCTACGTTCAATACTTCATATGAGGGTACTGTTATTCATTGCAAACTGTATTTTGTTAAATGTTGATATTGTGCATATACAGTTTGTATTGCATTGTTTCACCTATGAAGCATCCCTTCATATGCATTGTCATTTGTGTTTATTGAAATGTTCACATTGCATCTGTAGCTAGCGCTGAGTTCATAGTATATAAAACTGTTAGAGTGCATCATGGACATATGTCCCCACGATTACAACAAACAATGACTCCCAAAACGATCGAGGAGCATATTTGTCTGCAAAATCACTACAGTTATCATGGATTTCCAATTAAAATACTTGGAAACCAGGTTCCCCACACAAGCAAATTAACTTAATAGGTTTTGCCAAAAATGGCACGCATACACAAAGGCACACTCATTTCCCTGGCTCAAGGAGGGAACAGTTTACACTAACATAACAGACCACAAGAATATCAAGAAAATGTGGTCAACAGCTAATGCGAGTAGGTGATGTAGGTGTGCTTGAGGTTCTTCTCCCTTTTGTAACATTCTAAAAGGGTGATGAACCTCAAGCACACCATCATTATCCAGCCACTGCTTACGAAAATGGAGATCAAGTCTGGTTGGCAACAAAGAACTTGCATTTAGCTGAACCACGTACACTACAACCTCATTACATTGGTCCCTACAAAGTCTCCAAGGTGATCAACCATGTGTCTCTAAACCTGGAACTTCCAGAGGAGCGTCAGATACACCCAGTATTTTATACTGTCCTCTTGAAACCCTTCGACCCTTTTTCTCATGCAGAAAAACCTCCTCCACTGATTGTCCTAGAAGGTCATATTGAATTTGAAGTATGTCGAATTGTAGACTCAAAAAGACAACATGGGAAACGTTTTTATTTAGTGAACAGGGTAGGATACTCACCCGAGGATAGGTCTTGGGAGCAAACTGAGCACATCAATGCCCCATCACTTGTTTGGAGGTTTCACGCTCTTCATCCTGAAATGCCACACCCAGTGGGACAGTCTTTGGGGGTGGAGAATTGTTATGCCCTGCTCCACCTGCACACCTGCGCACTGTATGGCTCCTGGGCAGCTGGGGTTTGGGATGTCACATTATAGAATGCACAGACAAAGTGTTCCCGAAAGTATCCGCCTCTTCTATATCCCTTGTGCCTTTTACATATTCAATATGCATAGTTCTGTGACCCTTTAGACCTTACCCGCCTCTCCCATATACCTTGCTACATTCATGTTTCCAATCTCACTTCCAGGTTTCCGCCAGTCCCAGCACTTACAGCAAGTAAAGAGATCCAAATCCCAGTCATCATCCACTTCCCTGAGGCCACCAACTCCCCTATTCATCCTGGGGCAGATTTACAAGAAAGTGACGCATCTGTATAGATGCGTCACTTTCCCTGCGCCACCCTTAGAAACCCTTGCGCCACCATAGATGCGCCGTATTTACAATACGGCGCACTATGGTGCAGGTTGACAGATGCGTCAGAAATTCTGACGCATCTGTTGTGAGAAAAGTCACGCATTGCTGGAGTTGTGTCGCAAGCACGACGCAACTCCAGCAATGCGTGTTGAGGCCTATTCCCACTACACTGCGTCACTACTTATGCCTGCTTCAAGCAGGCGTAAGGTTTTGATGCAGTGGCGTCCTAAAAGTGGCGCAGTAAAATCTTGTAGATTTCACTGCGTCACTTTACGAGGCCTTCCTGCGTGGGAACGCCCACTCCTGCATACATTATACCTGACGCAGGTATAATGTGACGCAGAGGCTTTACAACGTGACGCATCTCCCTAGATGCGTCACGTTGTAAATAGGCCGCATTTTTTGCGCCGCCGTTGCGTCAAAAAAAGTGACGCAATGGCGGCGGCGCAAGAAGGCGCAAGGGGCTTGTAAATCTGCCCCTCAGTGCTTCGTTTCTGAGTAAAAGTCGAAATCTCGTGAGATCTTGTCTTCCTGTGAGATTTAGCTGCCATATTGGGTGCGGTTGTATAAGTACCGTGCCCTTGCTCGAAGGCATGCTTGGCTTAAAGAATCCTCCTCGAGAATGCCCTGACTCCCGTTTTTCCGACTGCAGCTTACCTGTTTTGGAATCCAGCGCTTCCCTGCTGCAGCTGCCTTGCCAGCACTATTTCCTGGAAATTTCTATTCATTAGTCTAGCTGGCGATTCTTGTAAAGAAAAAGAGAACAAAGAATACAAGTTATCCAACAGCAAAGAGCAGCTCAGTGCCCTGAACCAAAAGGTTTGCAACAGTTAGTACTCAAACTATATTCACTGTAACAAAATATTGCTTCACTTTTCAAAGGTGTCTACAATACAAGACTACCTTTTAACGTAAAATCTCAGTGCATCCAAGTAGTGTTGGCAAACAAATGTGCTTGTTTTATCTTTACACTCAGGATAAGGACACTTATTGTAGTTGTTCCAAAAAACTTTGCTAGTGCCCTGATATAAAGGGTTGCAACGAACCTTAAGCCAGTTATAAGCAAACACATTAGAGAATATGGCAAGTGTGTTCCAGGAAATAAAAAACAGGAGTTGATGTACTAGCAAACTGACTGACTCAGCGATGCTAATTGTGCGAAGAGGTCTTTGGGGAAGATCATCTTCGCCACTGCAGATTCTTGTTCTGCAGGTGAGTGGACAGCGGCGGCTAGCAGTGAAAAACGAAAAACAGAATGATAATAACAAATGGTATTATCATTTTATTTTTACTCGCTTACTTCCTGCAGCTGAGCCCAGGGTGGGGCCGTCCATTCCCACATGTCAACACAGTCTCAAGAAGGAGGAGAGTGGTGGCACTGCTTCAAGTGTGCATGACAGTTTGGCCGGCCGTCTAAGGCTAGCCGAATTGTCATGCGCACTTAGATCTCTCCACCTGAGCTGAGCTTTACAGCCAGGTGGAGAACAAGCAGAGGGCCGTAGTCCCTTAGTGAGCACCAGACTAAGTCACTCACACCAATCATGGCGCTGCTCTCATGCTGGGTAATACCAGCATGAGAGCAGCAACTGGATTGGCGTAGGGGACCCTGTGGCATGCCGGGAGTCGAGGAGCAGAGGCCATAAGAGCACCAACACTGCAGAATGCAAGTACGCATTATTTTTTTAATTCTTTTTCCCTGGCTTACCCCACTCTGTCCTCCACACGCTGCCCTCCCTCGTGCTGTCCACAGCAGCCGTCACTGTGAGTGGAGTCTTGGCAGGAAGTTGTGCTCTCTGGGTTCTGCTTCCCAGGTGATGTTTTAAGTTATTTCTCTTTTAAATGGATCTGTGGGGAATGTGGCTGTTCCGGCACCACTTGATAGAGATTAGGAACAGCATGGCTACCCAGGAATGGTGTATGGTAGAGTATTGTACGGGTGCTCCAGCACCATTCAAGAACTGTGTCAGATTGTTGGCTTCAGGGGCGCTGCTTTAATTAAAATTCACAGTGGCTCCTCAGCAGTGCCGGAAGTTGTTTATTAATGGCTGCAGAGTTGTCACGTATTATTCTAATAAGCAGATTTTTTGGCGCCCGTCTCTTATGTTTGTCTTCATTGGCAATCTGTGATTTCTGAGGGCAGATGCTTCAGACGTGTTTCATAATTTGATACTCTGTTGCCACAGTTGTCTGTAATTGATATCTTTGCAGGTTCTGATGTTTCATTAGTACAGTGGTCTCTCCTCCTGCTTGAGATAATGATTGCAAGGTAGTCGTCATCTTCAAAGTATGGAGAACAATGTTTCCTCTAATTTTACCATGGCTGTTTGTGCATTGGCAAAGTCGATTGCATTGCTTTGTCAACATTGGGAAGCGAGACTGATTGGTGTTGCCAATGCTGTGTGTTCCCTGACTGTCAGATGGCAGATGAGCGCATTAAACAAACACCCTTTATCCTGGAGGAGCAGCCTCTTCAGTGGAGTGATGGAGACCATGTGCATTATATAAAGGATCTTTCCTTAGGGTATTTTTTAATATCTGATCAAAGGCAAGGGGTAGGCCCTTTTGATCATGCAGAAAATATGTATTAAATGTTCTTTTGTTTTTTTACTGAGCAATTTTCTGCTGCATTATGATATGATATGATATAAGACTTATATTACTCGAAGCTACTCCAGGGAGTGCCCCGGCGGGGTACAAGCTAGAAGCCAGAGAGAAAGCGCGCTCAGTTTATCAAGAAAAAACTGTTTTTCAGCTTCTTTTTAAACAGCCCTGGATCGTCTGTAGCTTATAATTCCAAGGGAAGCTGATTCCAAGCCGCAGCACCCAAAAAAGTAAGTGATCTGCCTCCAGCTCTCTGTCTGCGGATCCTAGGGGAGCGTCCTAAAAGTTTATCGGTAGTTCGAAGCTGTCTTGGCGGGTTGTAGACGCCAAATCTGGCACTCAAGTAGGTAGGTTCTTTGCCATAAAGGGCTGCATGAACCAGCACCATAGACTAGAATTTCTCTCTCTCCCTAACGGGCAGCCAGTGGAGATCCCGAAGATGCGGCCTACTATGCGCCAGCCTTAGGAGATTGAGCAGGAGTTAAACTGTCACATTCTGGATCACCTGAAGTTTGTCCAGGAGATATTCTGGAAGGCCTGCATATAGAGTATTGCCATAGTCATTACGGGTTGGGATCAGTGCTTGAATGACTGTTTTCTTAGCATGGAACGAAAAGAGAGGCAGAAAGGTCTTCAGAGATCACATGATCTCAAAGCATGTTTCAAACCAACCTATTAAGAATTATTAAGAATAATTCCCACACCCAGTTCTGGAAATGAGGAAAATCAAAACTTCAAGCATCAGAATGCAAAGCATGAGTAAAACAAGTACTACTAGTGCTCCATAGGCAAGCAAGGTGAAAGCCAATAGGCTTACCTTTAATGTGCTAGCTCATGCAAACACAGACACTCATAAATGCTAGCAGCATGAGTAATAAAGCCAGACCTATTTGCTTTGGTAATGCTAGGTGTTGCAATAGTGAACAGCACAAAATTACAGTACCACAGACTTTTATTGGGGCCCTTGCTCTGGCTTGTGCAGGGTAGAGATGCACAAGCTTCTGAAGGCCGGAGCCTGGCTCAAGCTGCATGCCTGCCTCTGGCTCAGCCCAAGGTTCTCTTGGAACCTCAAAGCAAAACCTAGGCAAGTTGTCTTACAGCTTCTGCCTTCCTTCTACACTTTCATTTATTAGTATTCTCAAAAGGGACCTGGATGAAGCATAGCCTGGCGGGCTAGCGGCGTGGGAATTTTACATATTGATATCCTCTATGGGGGAGGGTCTCCACTGCTTATCAATCGTTATAGGGAGGCTAGCATTTCTGGGCTGAGGATCTTGAATGTACAGGGAAGTGATTCCATCAGCAGCAGGCTCCAACATGCAAGCCTCAAAGAGATGCGTGCATGTAAATGCCAGTAAATGGTACAGAGTCCATTGCTTTATGACAGCCAAATCAATCTCTTTTAGACAGCGACTGTGGGCTTGTCAGTCCTGTAATCTATTCTGCATTTTTATGGTAGCAAATGTTAAATATTTTTTCAGGCTTGGCCTTTAAGGCAGATTATTGTTTTCCCAAAATATTACAATATATACACATAGATGGACTTTTGGACATTAGGCTGCATTCTTTGGTCTGTGTACTAGTCATTCAATTTTGGTTCCGCCCACTACAACATTCAGCATGGGGCAATGGATCTGCCCACTTTACCTATTTGTCTTCATTTACTCTGAGTGACTGCACACAGTCTGTGCACATTGGGGCGTACTGACAACAAAATTGCGCAGCGCAGTGCTGCAAACAATTTAGCTACGCCGTGCTGCAATGCTGCATTTAAAAAATGCAGGGATGCGTGGTATTTACAAGAATACGGCGCACCCCTGTGATTTCCCATGCTCTGCTGCTAAAAAGGGTGCATAGCGCCAGCACAGGCACCCTTGCACAATAGTGCAAGGGTGCCTGCGTTGCAGGGATGATTGTGTTTGTGCAGGAAGGGACACCTTCCTGCACAAAAACAGTCATTAATAGCATTTTGCTCCTTCTATGTGTGCAGCTGAATGCAGCACAAAAAGAAAGAGCAAAAAATGAGGAGAAATAAAAGGATTTCTCCTCGCTGTGCCACTCTAATGCGTCATTTTGAAAGTCATTGGTTTTTAGCGCTGCCTCAGATTTACAGATCCTTGTACATATGGGGCAGTGTCAACAAGTTATGGTTATTGCGTTGGAACGCCCACAGCAACACCCATTGCACACCTCTTTGCCACAGAAAAATGCGCCGAGGCGGACCATATTTACAAGATGCTGTTAAGCTTTGCAAAGTGGCTTATCACCGCTTTGTAAATATGGAGCAAGGCATTGCCCACCGGATCATCAGAAAACGTGATACTCTATTGGCGCAATGCCCTTGTAAATATTCCCCTTTGTTCACATCCACTTAAAAATAGTTCCTTTCTCTTTACTGATACACCTGTTTTAAAGTGTGCATTTTATGTTATTTATTCAAACTAACTTTAAAAACAGGTTGTTTAGTCTGTATGTACTGCAGGAGGCCAGTTAGACTGTGATTTTGTTTTCCATCACAATTTTAAAACAATGTTCCAAAGTGAAATTTGAACATAGTAGCTTCTTGCTATTTGAGTGCTTGGTTAGTTGATGATTTGTATCCTTTTCTCCTTCACAAATAATAATACAATAGAAGCCACTCCTGAAAGAGTTGTTCTTAAAACTATGAAAACAGCCACTTCAGTGAATGTTTATGGCAGGCATATATATTTTTTTCTTTTTGTGCCATTTGTTTGGAATAAAATATTGAAAATATAGTTTTCTTTGCACCAGCCTGCCAAGACCAGACCCACTAGCTTTGCCTGTGAGGAAAACAAACATGTTATTAAGAAAGAAGCATGTTCATTTCCTGGGAACATTACTTGTAATGGTTTCATTACATTAAATGTTGAGGTGGGGATATTCACATTATTTTCTTCCACTCTTGCTATTTTGTACATGACACCAATTTGTGTACAGAACTCTCCTGCGCTGAGTCTGCACGTTTTAAAATATCTGACAATGGGCTACTAATTTGTGCACCTTTAAACACAACATAAGTATGATTAAATGAAATACCAGCATTTTTAAAGTGCACAGCTACCTCTGGAGAGGTGTCCTGGCACTGGGGCCATCGGGAAGATTAAGCGAGCTATTGCCCAGAGTCACAAGGTGCTGGGCTAAACTGCCGCAGGCACCAGGGATCGAACCGTGAGCCCCCCTGTTCCAGAGTCAGCCACCCTGGCCGCTGCACCACAACTCTTCCCTATGATACAGTACAGCCAGGGCCGGCGCTAGGCATGGGCAGTGTGGGCAGCTGCCCAGGGCCCCGCGGCTGTTTAACTAGGATGGGGCCCCCCACGAGTCCATCATGCTTTTCAAATGGTGCCATTGTACAAGTTACAGGTGGCGAGCCCCCCTCCCTTTGGATTCGTGGTCATGGTGAACCGTGAAAGACACAAGACGGGGCCCCCTCTCCTGGGCCCGGCTGCCATGGGCTGAAACGGCAACATGACACCGCATCCCTTTGAGGTGCTGCAGACTGGGCAGGGCAGGGTTTGTGGCCGTGAATAGCTTTCCCTGCATCTCTTTCTCTTAGCCTAATCGCTGCATCTGCATGATAACAGCGGTTAGGCAGCTACTTGGACTGGCGTAAGGTGTGAAGTGAGCCCTGCCCCTGCATGAATGAAACGCAGAGTATCCTGCAGGGCTCACAACAAAAAAGAGTGAATTCACATCAGAATGGGCGCTGCTGCTCACTTCCAACGAAGGGAAAGGGAGAAGAGCAGAAAACAGAGGGAGGTTATTATTCTTTTTTTTTTTTTACAATTCTGTTTTGTTGTTTTATTTTCCAAATAAGCATGTGCATCCAAAAGTAAAATGAACAGAGTCCAACATAAATAGTAACTGCAGTCAGGGCCGGCTCTAGGGCGGTGCGATCGGTGCCACCGCACCGGGCGCTGACTTGGGGTGGGGGCGCCATGTTTATTGTTTTAAAAGCACCAGATGCCACGTTCCTTGTCCCAGCAATTTTCAAGCGTCAATAAAAAATGTCATGATAACTCCGGTGATTAATGTTCTTCCTGCAGAGAGAGACCGGAGCTTTGTTTGGTAGAGGAAGTTTTGGCTCATAATAGCGCAGAAAGTTAATTTGCCTGCTGCAAAGAACATGTCCCATTCAGATCACAAAGTGCATACATTATAAATAGGTCAATGGGTTATCGCTTTTGTCAGAGAGATCCTTTTGTTACTTGCAATTTAAAATTGAAAGTCCTAATATAGAGCAGTGATCTCTTAACTGTCGTCAAAGAGCTGCATGCAAACTGCAAGGAATATATTACAGCTACATGTATTTTTGCCCAGTCTTTCCTTATCCTAATATTGCAAAAAGAAAAAGAGTTCATTTGGGTAGAAATCAACTCTTTATTATAAAAGAAAACCGCTAACAATGGTGTCACATTTTAAATTCTGAATTTGTGCTTTTCGAGACCAACGACTCTTAAATTATACTGCCTACCAGTATGGATGACATGGGACCCCTACACCTTGTAGGCCTCTGTCTTATGTAACATTTCCTTTACACTTATTTACACACTTATGATTGTCTCCGTGCAAAGTATGTGTGATGTTAGTGTTCTGACACCTTAAACTGGTATGAGTGGCGCTATAAAACGAAATGAATCTAGGTGACAGTGGTTATGGAGACTTGGGGGCGGGGGGGCATTGTCAAATGGTGGTAGTGAGGGAATCCGTGGCAAGTTGGTCATGGTGGATTGGGGGGCGCCAGCAAACATTGTCGCACAGGGCGCCACCAGTACCATAGCCGGCCCTGACTGCAGTCGAGTATAATCGCTTACTGTTTTTTAATTTCATGTAATTTACAAGAAACGAAGGAATATTGAACAATTGGGTCTGTAAAAGAATAGTGGAGATGATAACATTGAGTTGGTAGGAGGGGTGACCCCACATCCATCCATACCACCCCGAGGTGAGTGCAAAGAACCGTCTAAGATACACCCAAGATATTTAACCCGTCAAACCACACACCATTCCTTGTTTTGCACATCTGAAAAGGTAGCACTACTCCCCGGCATCATGTTTGATCACATCTGAAATCCCTAATTCCTGTGTTCCTGGGTACATCTAAGGAGGTATGGTGTTCTCTTTAGCTTTTAATAAAATGATTGAGGAGAGGCACATCTAAAAGGGGTTAGAGAAACAAAAGAAAGTAAGAGGTGGGGGAGATGACAGAGTACAGCAGAGAGGGGAGAGCTGAACATAAGGGGCAAAACAGCTATATAGAACAAGACGCTTAAGAAAAGGGAGATGGGGAAGGAGTGATGTGTATGTCATGGCAGAATCAATGAAAGAAGGGAAGAATGTTGGTTAGGCAAAAGGAATAGCATGCAAAAAAATCTAACAGGCTTGGGGAGAGTGAGAGGGTGGAAGAGGAGAGAATGTTGTAAGTTACATAAGAGCAGTGGTGTAACAAAATGATGGGGTCTCTCTCTGCAGAATGTGATAATGGGCACCTGAGTCTCCCACATCTCACAGATATTCATTGGCCCAGGGCTGAATGGGAGCCCCTTGATGGGTTGGGGGCCCTCTGAATTGTTGTGGGCCCATCTGTGCTGCAGGGGCCTGTATTGCGTCCTGGCACAAGAGCTGAAGCAAGGTAAGAGGCCGGGGAGAAGAGTGGTGAATAGCAGCGCATGTAGGGGAAGCGGAAGCTACAGGGGCAGAAACAGCAAATGGAGGTAAGAGGTGAGAGAGAGAGAGATAAAACATGAAGAGTTGAGCATGGAGGGGAGAGGTGGACATGAAGGGGGCAGAACCAGTGAATAAAGTTAAGGCTGGAGAGAAAGATGAAAGGTGAATGGCAGTGCTTGGATAGGAGAGGTAGATATAAGAGAAGCGGAACCATTAGGATAACTTGAGTGTCATGGAGAGGGAATGGTGAGTGTTAAATGTAAGAGGCAAGACAGCCAAGAGCAGGTACGAGGCTGGGAGAGAGAGGCAGGGGAGAGGTAGATTTCAGGGAGGTAGATCTAGAGAGAAGGTTAGAGACTGCAGAGAGATGAGAGGTGAAGGGTTTAGCAGGTAGGTAAGAGGTGGGTGTAATAGAGACAGAATTAGTGAGAAAGCTAAGAGACCATAGTAGAGATAAAGTGAAGTGTAGAGCATGGAAGGGAGACGTGGATATAAGAGGCATACACAGTGAGACAAGGTAAGAGGCAGGGGGCTCAAATAGGAGAGGTGGATTTAAAGGGGACAGAGCAGCAAAACAATGTTAGGAGGCTGGAGGAAGAAATGAGAGGTGAAGGGCAGTACATGCATGGGTATATAGATGTAAGAGAGGCTGAAGAATCAAGAAACCTTACACAGAGAAGAGAGTGGGAATGGAGAGAGGTGGATGTAGAAGGCCAGAATAGGTGAGAAAAGTAAGAGGCAGGGGGAGAGATGAGACATACAGCATGGAGGAGAAAGGTGGATATAAGAGGGACATAACGAGAAAGAGAAGTGACGAAGCTGGGGATAGCAGAGCAATTGATGTAAAAGGGGTGTTGTGAGAGGCTGGCTCAGTATATGGTGCTCACTTATGTAAGTGTAGCACCCTGCTGTGATACTACATCTTATGCAAATTAGAGGGGCCTCGCATGTTCCTATCCTGCCCGGGGCCCCACAAATCCTAGGACCGGCCCTGAGTACAGCGTTTCCGGTGCATGTACCATGACTCTTGCTCCTGAGCCGTGCAAACATTGGGTCATATTCTCACCAGCAAGACAACAACATAGTAAGTGGAGGACTTAGAAAGAAAGAAAGGATACAGTGAAACAGTGAAGTGAGTGGGAATGAGACAAAGCAGGGATTGGAGGAGTAGAGAATGAAGAGTAAAGTGCGTGGCACAGTTTATGTCATTTCTGTGATTTACAAACATAATGATTTCTTGCAGGGCTCAGTTCTTGCTTTGATTCGTAGAGCCAAGGCAGACCCACTTTCATTGAATTCTTTGGCTTGCCCAAATCTAGTGCATGGTTTTATCTCTGCAGTAGATTCCACCCTTCTAGTTTGTGAGTTTTATTGATTGTAGAGATACTTCTGGAAAAACCTAATATTTTTCGGCACATATTTTGCTCCTTTTGAAGCAGATGACAAAATATGAGCTGGAAATGGCCTGGAACTTGGAATAAAATCCAATATTGGACACCATTTATTCTTGCATGATATTTCCCATGCATTTTTGACCTTTTTGACCAGCTTTTGAACAGCTTGTTTTTAAGCATATGATGGTCAGTAACTGGAGTGGAGATAACGGTCGGAATTTGTTATTACCTATCTACTTCCGTCCATGTCAATTTCCTTACTATTTGAGTAAAGGTGCCCAGTCAGTCTCTAGAGTTCATCAGTGTAAGGCTTTTTTCACTTTCTACTAGAGGTAAAAGGACCGGCCGTAAATCCCTCACTTATACACACCTCCTCCTGTTTTTAGGTCGAGCCTACAGCGCACATGCGCTATATGCAAGACCTGCTGTAATTAAGAACATGACTTTTTTCCTGCCTGCTACTTACCATTAGTTCACTCGAGTGTCCCTCTTGTTTGCTGCCTCTTAATTGGTTGGCTTTGCCTATACGTCTTTTGCGTTCAATACTGAGAAGTACAGTTTCCCTCTGCTTTCCTTCTTCAGCTGTTGCGGGGGAGAACTCTTTTTGTTTTAATGGTTACTCGCCGCTGCTTATTTTGTTCAAAATTGCAAGGCGCATTCTTGTTTGGTAGGTTTAGAGTCCGGCAATTTAAACTGCATGTGCAATATTCCTCTGCGATCAGAATCCACGATACTGCAGCAGAAATTGTTTCTGGGAAAGATTTCCAATGCAAAGTTATTGGCGCATGATAAAGCAGTGTTTTTAAGAAATGTACATGAGAGGCTGCCTCAGACGTATCCCGCAGTAACACGAAGCACACTCAGCTGCCTGCATGATGCAGGCATGTTTACCTCACGTCTGTTCAGAGTTCAGCACGGCATGCTTTGGGGTCAACAAAGGCGGCCCTGCTTGCCCTTAAGACATGGACATGGACAGCAACATTGTATTTTATTTTTTATTACATATAAGCATGCTGCTCTACAACTTTAACAATAGTGGGCGCACCATTCATTTTGTTGTGGCTTTAATTTAAATATAACCCTCCCTTGCACAAGATAAATCAGAAACTGCGTCCTCCTTTGTGTACATGTGTGCCCCACCTCCCCTGCTCCTCTTTCCCAACATTATGACTAAACTCTGCACAGTAGAGCCTGCTTTCTTCATTCCCTGCATCCCTCCCCTTGCGCAGGCTCCGGTTTTCAAACATGCTCGCCATTGTTTTACTTTATGTTTTGCACTTCACATATATTTGCATTTTATTTTTGGGAGGCGCGGAGAGTTTGTGCTTCAATGTGAATAAAGCTGTGTAGCCGCTGCCCACACACCTCCATTGCTTGTTTACAACGCTTCGGGAAGCATGTTTGCACCTTAGGAAGTGCGTTTGCTGTGAGCATGTCTGGATCTCTGTTGCACCTTTTCATGCTCTGTGCCTTCAAGGAGCATTGATGGACCACCGGAGCTGGTGGAAGAGAGTCAGCAGGAGGAAGCGTCACCAATGCCTCTTGAGCCATCCAGGTTCGGCACTCTCTGTCCGCTGCTTTAGTCCATGCACCTTTTCCCCAGTGATGTGCCACCTCTCCCCCTGCGCCTTTCAAATTGAGAACGTACCACAGTCTTCAGCCGGACCCTTGTGAACTCTTACATTATATTACTGCAGTATACGGTCATAACTAAACATAAGAGCTGGCAAGTAATAAGGCTCCACGCTTCATTGGCTGCTGCCAAGGAATCCTACATCCCTTTGTAGTCATCACTGCCGTCAGGAGATAGGAGTTGCAACTTGCTGAAAAACAATGCTCCCTGCCATGTTTGCAGCTACGTTCCGGTTGCAGTATGTATATTAAATGTACACACTCTTTTTGGTGTGGGTCTCCATGTAGATGCAGAAATATATTTATCCAGAGTAGCTGAGTAGTCAATGTGGTGTTTTTTTTTAAAAAAATCACTATAAAAATAACACAACTCTAATCCAGAATACATTTTTTACTTTTTTCACATGGAGACACCTGCCTGTTTTTGCTCATTTAGAAGGTCGCAACGGCACACAATCCATTTAAACTATGTTTAGCGTTCAGTTTTAGAACAGTTTATAATTACCAACTTAACCCATGCTTGTGACACTCGAATCCGTTGTCTAACACAAACTTCATTGCATTTTAGTATTGTGCTATTAACTTGTTTTCTAAATAATTAATCCATTGCAACAAAAAAAATAAGGTAAAAACATAGTAATTTCCAACTCCAATAGCACTAATTTTTACTAACGTAAGACCGATTGGATTTCAAATGCTTGTATATGTGTGAACCCTGTATGCTGTTAGGGCTGTTTGGAGATTGCAGTGGCATCTCTTTTGAAAGGGAAAACTGTGTGTTTGCTGTATTTGGTACACATTTGTTTCTTTTGATGTTGGAGTATTTGGTTGCTATGTCTTGGTAGTATGGCTTAATGTTGAGTATTCTCACTTCTCATATTACATTCTTGGGAATTTGGGCTGCGCAGGTGTTGTAAGGTTGTGGGGCCTAGGCCCACATGCTAAGTAATAATTGACACAGACACAAGTTAGTGGGTGGCTCAACTGAGGACAAGTGCTCAGGCTTTTTTATGGACAAGTGGTGCCTGTGTTGGTTTGTTGTGGGGTGGGGTGGGAGTAAAGGACAGCCTTTAGGGAGCGGCTGGTAAACTAGTATGTGCTAGAACACAGGTTTGTGTCCAGCAGGACACTGCATTCCTCTCAAACTTTATTGAAAACAAAAATGAGTCCAATCTGTGGGAATTAAACAAAAACAAACTAAAACCCCACTTAGGGGTCGATTCCGATCTCGGCCGGAAGCACACCTAACAGCATTCGTCCGGAAAAAACACCAGCCGAACGCGTGTTTTCCGACCGACTCGAACACTCGTCCGAACGAACAAGTACGATGCGCATAACAGCCCGGATTCCGAGCGAGCCGTACTTACCCAATACAGCTCCTGTTCTCCGCCCGAGCCGGATCCGTAAACGCCGAATCGAGTCGCACGGAACCAAATACACAGCACCTTCCGGCCGGACTAGTACGATGCGTCTTCCGTACGCGCCGAACTCGTCGCTACGTCCGGCACGTTTGAGCATCCGGGAGAGCCGCACATAAGCTCCGATTCGCGCCACGATAAGAT
This sequence comes from Calotriton arnoldi, assembly GCA_963921515.1. Lineage (NCBI taxonomy): Eukaryota > Metazoa > Chordata > Amphibia > Caudata > Salamandridae > Calotriton > Calotriton arnoldi. The sequence goes on along the minus strand of CAWUFW010027247.1, from coordinate 6,755 downwards.
CCACGGCTACGAGACGAACAAGCCAGCGACGAGTACGAGTCGAAGACACGCGAAACCCGAACGAGACGACCCAACCATGAATCCCATCGCGCAGGTCCTACCAATACTCTACGTCTATTACCGGGACCGGTTCGGACGCGTACGGCGCAGACGGTAAGTCAAACTCCAACAATACAAACTAACTACACGTTCCCAAAATATGTCACACACACATAGGGATGCACAAATGACGTACACTAGCAACAGCACAATCATAGGGGTGGGATGGGCATCACCAATGCCAAACACACCCATAGGGGCCTGGATGCCTGCCACTACCACCACCCCTACCCAGAGGGGCTGGATGCCTATCACTACTACCATCCCCACTCATGGGGGCCTGGATGCCTATCACTACTACCATCCCCACTCAGGGGGCCTGGGTGCCTGCCACTACCACCACCCCTACCCAGGGGGGCCTGGATGCCTATCACTACTACCATCCCCACTCATGGGGGGCTGGATGCCTGCCACTACCACCACCCCTACTCAGGGGGACCTGGATGCCTATCACTACTACCATCCCCACTCAGGGGGGGCTGGATGCCTGCCACTACCACCACCCCTACCCAGGGGGGCCTGGATGCCTATCACTACTACCATCCCCACTCATGGGGGCCTGGATGCCTATCACTACTACCATCCCCACTCAGGGGGCTGGATGCCTGCCACTACCACCACCCCTACTCAGGGGGCCTGGATGCCTATCACTACCACCACCCCTACTCAGGGGGCCTGGATGCCTACCACTACCACCACCCCTACTCAGGGGGCCTGGATGCCTGTCACTACTACCATCCCCACTCATGGGGGCTGTATGCCTATCACTACTACCATCCCCACTCATGGGGGCTGGATGCCTATCACTACTACCATCCCCACTCATGGGGGCCTGGATGCCTATCACTACTACCATCCCCACTCAGGGGGCTGGATGCCTGCCACTACCACCACCCCTACCCAGGGGGCCTGGATGCCTATTACTACTACCATCCCCACTCATGGGGGGCTGGATGCCTATCACTACTACCATCCCCACTCAGGGGGGGCTGGATGCCTGCCACTACCACCACCCCTACCCAGGGGGCCTGGATGCCTATCACTACTACCATCCCCACTCAGGGGGGCTGGATGCCTGCCACTACCACCACCCCTACTCAGGGGGCCTGGATGCCTATCACTACCACCACCCCTACTCAGGGGGGCTGGATGCCTACCACTACCACCACCCCTACCCAGGGGAGCCTGGATGCCTATCACTACTACCATCCCCACTCATGGGGGGCTGGATGCCTATCACTACTACCATCCCCACTCAGGGGGGCCTGGATGCCTACCACTACCACCACCCCTACCCAGGGGAGCCTGGATGCCTATCACTACTACCATCCCCACTCATGGGGGGCCTGGATGCCTATCACTACTACCATCCCCACTCATGGGGGGCTGGATGCCTATCACTACTACCATCCCCACTCATGGGGGGCTGGATGCCTATCACTACTACTATCCCCACTCATGGGGGCCTGGATGCCTATCACTACTACCATCCCCACTCATGGGGGCCTGGATGCCTATCACTACTACCATCCCCACTCAGGGGGGGGCTGGATGCCTGCCACTACCACCACCCCTACCCAGGGGGGCCTGGATGCCTATCACTACTACCATCCCCACTCATGGGGGGCTGGATGCCTATCACTACTACCATCCCCACTCATGGGGGGCTGGATGCCTATCACTACTACCATCCCCACTCATGGGGGCCTGGATGCCTATCACTACTACCATCCCCACTCAGGGGGGGCTGGATGCCTGCCACTACCACCACCCCTACTCAGGGGGGCCTGGATGCCTATCACTACCACCACCCCTACTCAGGGGGGGCTGGATGCCTACCACTACCACCACCCCTACTCAGGGGGGCCTGGATGCCTGTCACTACTACCATCCCCACTCATGGGGGGCTGGATGCCTATCACTACTACCATCAACACTCATGGGGGGCTGGATGCCTATCACTACTACCATCCCCACTCATGGGGGCCTGGATGCCTATCACTACTACCATCCTCACTCAGGGGGGGCTGGATGCCTGCCACTACCACCACCCCTACCCAGGGGGGCCTGGATGCCTATCACTACTACCATCCCCACTCATGAGGGGCTGGATGCCTATCACTACTACCATCCCAACTCAGGGGGGGCTGGATGCCTGCCACTACCACCACCACTACCCAGGGGTGCCTGGATGCCTATCACTACTACCATCCCCACTCAGGGGGGGCTGGATGCCTGCCACTACCACCACCCCTACTCAGGGGGGCCTGGATGCCTATCACTACCACCACCCCTACTCAGGGGGGGCTGGATGCCTATCACTACCACCACCCCTACCCAAGGGGGCCTGGATGCCTATCACTACTACCATCCCCACTCATGGGGGGCTGGATGCCTATCACTACTACCATCCCCACTTAGGGGGGGCTGGATACCTGCCACTACCACCACCCCTACCAAGTGGGGCCTGGATGCCTATCACTACTACCATCCCCACTCATGGGGGGCTGGATGCCTATCACTACTACCATCCCCACTCATGGGGGGCTGGATGCCTATCACTACTACCATCCCCACTCATGGGGGCCTGGATGCCTATCACTACTACCATCCCCACTCATGGGGGCCTGGATGCCTATCACTACTACCATCCCCACTCAGGGGGGGCTGGATGCCTGCCACCTCCACCACCCCTACCCAGGGGGGCCTGGATGGCTATCACTACTACCATCCCCACTCATGGGGGGCTGGATGCCTATCACTACTACCATCCCCACTCATGGGGGCCTGGATGCCTATCACTACTACCATCCCCACTCGGGGGGGCTGGATGCCTGCCACTACCACCACCCCTACTCATAGGACGGGTAATGCATGACACAACCAGCATACTCCCACATAAGGAATTACTGAAAATTACATCCACCCAAACAACATGACAAGCGTGTGAGTCTATGTCAAATGCCTAGAACACTGAACATGACAATGAACATACAATGTGACCCACTATCACATGTGTCACACATAAATGTGTGTGGCCTTCACAATACAAGCCGACCATGGCCACTGTGGCAATGGGGCCTAAAGCCCCATCACCACAGTCACCAAAAGGTAAGTGTGGGGTCCATGGTTGAAGCACCTTTTGATCAGTGTGGCAATGGGGCCTAATTCCCTATCACCACAGTCACCAAAAGGTAAGTGTGGGGTCCATGGTTGAAGCACCTTTTGATCAGTGTGGCAATGGGGCCTAAAGCCCCATCACCACAGTCACCAAAAGGTAAGTGTGGGGTCCATGGTTGATGCACCTTTTGATCAGTGTGGCAATGGGGCCTAAAGCCCCATCACCACAGTCACCAAAAGGTAAGTGTGGGGTCCATGGTTGAAGCACCTTTTGATCAGTGTGGCAATGGGGCCTAATTCCCTATCACCACAGTCACCAAAAGGTAAGTGTGGGGTCCATGGTTGATGCACCTTTTGATCAGTGTGGCAATGGGGCCTAAAGCCCCATCACCACAGTCACCAAAAGGTAAGTGTTGTGTCCATGGTTGAAGCACCTTTTGATCAGTGTGGCAATGGGGCCTAATTCCCCATCACCACATTCACCAAAAGGTAAGTGTGGGGTCCATGGTTGAAGCACCTTTTGATCTGTGTGGCAATGGGGCCTAAAGCCCCATCACCACAGTCACCAAAAGGTAAGTGTGGGGTCCATGGTTGATGCACCTTTTGATCAGTGTGGCAATGGGGCCTAAAGCCCCATCACCACAGTCACCAAAAGGTAAGTGTGGGGTCCATGGTTGAAGCACCTTTTGATCAGTGTGGCAATGGGGCCTAATTCCCCATCACCACAGTCACCAAAAGGTAAGTGTGGGGTCCATGGTTGAAGTCAAGTCAAGACAAGTCAATAGCATTTATAAAGCGCACGGCTACCACCTACGGCGGTGTCCCGGCGCTGTGAGGTTAAAGCAGTTGAAGGGAGGGGATGAGGCTAGGACAGATCAAACAGCCAAGTTTTCAAGGAACTCCTAAAAAGGGATTCGGACTCAGCCTTGCGCAGGTGAATGGGCATCTCGTTCCAAAGGGCGGCTGTTCTAACTGCAAAGGCACGCCCTCCCAACCTTGCTCTCCGAAAGCGGGGAGCACGGAGCAACGACTGAGAGTTTGAACGCAGAGTTCTATTCTGATGGTATATCTGGAGTCTCTGCCTAAGATAACCAGGCCCAGAGTCTCTAGTCGCTCTAAAGGCCAAAGATAAGGCCTTAAATTCAATTCTCCTTTTTACCGGCAGCCAATGTAGGCTGCACAAATGAGGGGAGATATGGTGCCGAAGGGGTAACTTTCTTATAAACCTAGCTGTTGCATTCTGGACTGTCTGCAGCCTTTGAATAAGATAGGCCGGAAGGCCCAGATACAGGCTGTTAGCGTAGTCCAGCTGAGATGTAATCAAGGCATGGACAATGGTGGCCCGACAGTCCATAGGCAGGAGATGGAGAAATCTGCGCAAAGATTTAAGTTTCCAGAAGCACGCTCTGGATACTTGGCCAATCTGGACCTTAACAGACAGTTCAGAATCGAATCTAAAGCCTAGGTTTCTGACCGAAGATACAGGAGTGGGAGGAGGATTCAGTTGCGACGGCCACCAAAGGTCAGCTAAAGGGTGAAGGCTGGTTAAAAAACATCACCTCTGGTTTTATCCGTGTTCAGTTTAAGACAGTTGTCTGTCATCCAGAGGAGATCTTAGTAAGGCAAAGCCTGAAATTGTCAAACGCAGCCCTCGTTGTAGCTGAAAATGAGAACACCAGTTGTGTGTCATCCGCGTATGATATTAGTCGTACACCACAGTTATTCATTGTAGAGGCTAGAGGGGCGAGATATGCATTAAACAGGGTCGGGCTAAGCGCAGAACCCTGTGGTACTCCACAGCCCATGATGCTAGGAGAGGAGACATAAGGGCGAAGTAAGACCTGCTGAGACCGCTCCTCCAGAAACGAATGGAACCAGTTCAAGATGGTCCCTGAGACACCCATCTGAGCCAAACGGTCTAAAAAGAATCGAATGAGAGACCGTATCAAAGGCTGCAGATAAATCTAGCAACACGAGCATAGCGCTACTGCCCTGGTCTAGGGATTCTCGGATGGTTTCCGCAACTTCCAGCAGAGCGGTCTCAGTGCTGTAGCCCTTCTGAAAGCCCGATTGTGAGTCGTGCAGCAGCTTATTGGACTCCAAATAGGTAGAGAGCTGTCTCTGCACTTCCTTCTCCAAAATCTTAGCAGGGGCGGGCAAGAGTGAAATAGGCCTAAAATTCATGAGAATACTAGGGTCTGCATCTTCTTTTTAAGGATAGGCAAGACAAAAGCCTTTTCCAAACTGAAGGGTAACTGCCAACCCTTAGAGAGGTATTCCAAATAATGTTTAAATGGGGATTGAGAAGGGAAGCCAGGAGATTAAAAAATCTGGCTGGGCATGGGTCTAAGGGTGAGCCAGACTTAATTCTTCCAAGATCTTGCAGAGATGCCACTGGACAAAAAGTCTGAAATTCCGACCAATGGGAGGAAGGAGTAGGGGCAGCGGGAATGGGCAACCTGTCCCTGGTCCCTGGAAGGAAGAATAAATAGACTGTACCTTCTCCTGGAAGAAGGTCGACAGATCTCTGCAAAGATCAGCCGTTGGCGTTATCTTACTGGTGGTGGCTTGAGGTTTCATAAAATCATTAAAAAAAATTCCTTATAAGAGTTGGTAGAGTCATTAATTTGGTTTGCTAAAAAGTCCTTCATAGCTTTACGTTTGAGAGCGTGGAATTTTTTTTGTGCAGTTTTATATGTGCTTTTAGCATCCAGATTGTAAGTTTTTCGCCAAATGCGCTCTAGCTTTTTGCATGCACTTTTCACTGATTGAAGTTCTGGAGAGAACCAGGGGGAGGATGGCTTTTTCCTGACTTGTTTCACCATTTTCATGGGAGCAATAGAGTCAATGGAGGTGGTAACCCAATCATTAAAAGCAATTGCATCATGACTGGGATCGCCTGTCAACAAAAGTGGAATATTAAGTAAGACAGGATCCATGGACTCAACAGAAACTTTTTCCAATTTCTTTTCATCTCGACCTCAGGTTTCACACTGCAAGTCCCATCTCTTCTTAATAGGCTAAAGGGGACCAGCCAGTGGTCTGACCAAGTCAGTGGCACAGGAGCCTCCACCTTAATTGAAGGATCATTTGAAAAAATAAGGTCCAAGATATGACCAGCCCGGTGTGTGGCAGACGTAACCTGCTGAGTCAAATTGAATCCTCCAAGCATCTCAGTCACCTGGAGCGCCAGCCCACAGTCCGACACGTCCATATGGATGTTAAAATCACCCAGGACTGTGAGGTTGGTATATCTTAGTGTAAGATCCGCAATAATGTCACCTATAATGAAGCACCTTTTGATCAGTGTGGCAATGGGGCCTAAAGCACCATCACCACGGTGATCATAAGGTAAGTGTAGGCATAGTAAAAGCTGCCATAGACAAACTGTATGGATGAATCCTGGTTACACAACAACTAAAACATCTGTGGCATAGTAGTGCTTGTGTCCCATTGCAACATAGATTGGGCGAGGCTAACAGTGCAGTGTCACAGAAACATCGTTTTGGCCATGTGCATACAAACATCACACATGG
>CAWUFW010027246.1:0-28013 GCA_963921515.1 Calotriton arnoldi | reverse complement strand
AGACATTGCCAGCCCATTCCTCCCTGAGCGGTGCCTGAGCTGACCATTTGGTAGCCCTGTACTGGTGATGTTTACATGGCTGTGGAGTGTGTTACATTGATCTGTGTGTATTTCCAAAGCACACATGTGCGGACTTGAGTTTTGACTGGCAGTTGCCTTTCATGTTTTGCACTTTACATGCTGATACCGAGTTTGTGTTTGAATGAAGTTATTCATGTTCTTGACATTGTCGCTGGCCTTACATATGTTGCTGTACAATGTATGTGCATGTGTTCATGGGTTCAATGCTCTGAAGTCACACTTTGCCATTCTCATGTACTGTACTGGATCTTACAGGGGTTCCCAGGGATTCTGCAGAATGCTGTCATGTTTTGATTCAGAGTATTGATGGGACGGGCTACTTGTCAGTGATGGTCCACTCTGGTCCTGTTCATTGTGTTGGCTGTGCTCTCCTTCTTCACACATGTCAGATGGGTTGGATCTCCATCATGTGAATGTCTTCCAATTTACATGGTGACTTGAGGGGTGGGCAGGGTACTACATATCTGTGTGGTCTATCTTTATGTGTGCACACCAGTGTGGGTATGTTGATATCTTGGATGGGTATGGCTTCATAGTCAGATGGATGGAGGTACATGTTCTTATTGGAGGCATCGTACAGTGTGAGTGTGCTGTAATTCTCTGAGATGTTGATGTGTGTGTGCCATTTGGCATTGCCCTTTCAATCATGTATGATCCATGTGATGTGTGCCTGTTTGTTTCCATGGTCAGACACCTTGTGGGGTGCTGGTGGACATGTTGGGGTTGTTGCAGGAGCTGTGTGTCATTGTGACCTCGCAGGCCTAGGGTGCACCTGCATGGTCGACTCATCATTGGTGAGTATGCAGTGTGTGTCAGTGCAATGTCTGTGTTGTGTGTCTTGGGATATGGCCTTGGTCTTGCTTACCTTTGCTCGCACTGTGCTGTATGTCTGTGGGTTGCAAACATGATATGTGATTTCTCACAGGCATACATGTCACTTGACACTTTCTGTGCCCAAATTGGAGTTGTTCGGAATCATAGCTGTGACAGTAATTGCATTTGGCCATGCACATTGAGTCAGACTTAAACATGTATTTTTGCTCGGGACACTCCTCAACTGTACAGATCTGGTGTATACACCACTTCATTCGTGACCTGTGCCAGTGGATGCCATGCACATGTTTGACCCTCCACTCCCCTCCATGTTCTGGCACTGTACTGTGTGCTGAGGATCTGTTTCCATTGGCATGCTGGCCGGGGGCACTATTTCAGTTGGTGGTGTGTGATATTTGTACCTACTTGCTATCAGTAATGGTTGCTGTGGTACAGTACAGATGGATTGCCAGCACAGTCCTCTTGTCTTGTTCCTGCATGGATGTTTGCCAGGGTTGTGTCGCAGTGGATGTTTGCAAAATGTGTAGCTGTTTCCCTTGCGCCTGCTAGCCATCCTGGGCAGGCATCTTGGTCACTTTTCAGTCTGCAGTGTATGCACTCCCATCACCAATGCTAATCTGTCGCCTTGATCAGGATTGGAGCTGTGTGAGTGCTGCTGGTGGGTGGATGTGAGGGGAGCTGAGTGGCAGGAGGCGTCAGCACAGGGCAACCTTCTGGCCCCTGAGAGTCTCACTGATGTGAATAGGGGAGGCATCTTTCCCCAGACGTGGTTGTGCAGGCCCTGCCTGCACGCTTGCAGTGAGTTGTTGTACTGTGGTTGCATGCGTGTATGGGCGTTGGACGTACCTCTGCTGTTGTGCGCGGCGGCGTCTGATCTGCTGGTAAGGCATCCGGTACAGCAGCGGTAAGGCTCTAGGGCTGGATCCATTGTGGCTCTGGTGGTGTACGTGTATGGGGCTTGGATATTCCCTCGCTGATATTGTGCTTCCACCATCTGCGATGAGGTGGGGTTTCCGCAGCGGTGTGATTAGCTGATTGGTACATCATAATTTGGTTGGCTGTGGAGACGTGATTCCGCACGCTGTTCTTGCTCTATTGGCTCCATCTGCCACCCTTATGTGAGGTCAACACGTGCGGACGCAGAAACACCGCGGAGGTACGTAAATGGCCTATGTTGGCCCATTGTAATGTGGCGGCCGCAATAACCGCATGGGGTGCAGAGAAATCTCAGTTTTCCGCCACCGCCAGCACTACGGATACTCTTCCGTCCGACATCCTAATGACCCCCTAAGTGTGCACAGTCCACTCCTCCTTCCTGAGCCACCAGCCCCACCCCACCCCGCCCTAACCCAGCCCCACAGCAATGAAAAATAAAATGATAATAACCTTGTTAGTATCATTATATTTTTCCCTTTTCCACTGCTCTGAGAGCAGTGGGGCGACGCTCCTCCACCTTAGCGGAGGAGCCACCCTGCTGTTGAAGTAGTAAGATGCAGACTGTGTTATTCTTTTCGATATTACATTATAGTCACCATTCTCTGGATAATTTAATTAAGATCGAGTTTACTTCTTAAGCATGTTCTAACCCATTGAAATGCATGCTGACAAAATAAGCAGGTGTGACGTGGCCAGCCGCGGTCCGTGCAGGTAACAGCGGTGGGACCGTGTAAGGGGGGATTCCGAGGGACGATGCAGAAGGAAAATTTAATAAATAATTAATTTTCCCTCAGCATCGTCCCTCGGAATCTCCCCTTAGACGGCCCCACCGCCCCACCGCTGTTACCTGCACAGACCGCAGCTGGACGTGGCCAGCATCCAACTTTTAAGTAAGACCTCTGGCAATCCAGGATAACAGCTGTGCACAGCGTGGGAGGAGCTAGGGAGCATTTGTGCCTTAGACTGGCAGACTTACCAGCCATAATACATAAGTCATCTTCACTCAGACGCAAAATAGCCACAGACAGGGCTTTAAGTGGGAAAAAAAAACTGGGGGTGCTCTAAAAGGGGCGTGACAAATTTCGTAAAGGGGTGTGGCCTATCCGAGTAGGGGCGTGGTCTAAATCAAGATAACTAGTATTGTGTGCTTAAGAAAATCATGAAGTTGCATCCAGCAAAGGATAATAAAATAGGCAAAAGGGTATATTTATTAAGTATAAGCCATAAAATACCAAACACTTTAAAAAACATGTAAAAATTATTTACATTACTTAGAAATCTATTGCAGGATTTCCCAAAACCCTTGAAGATATTCACTGTGTCTATTTTGCTGGGGTTTCTCACAACAATTTTCTTCAGCAGACCTTCAACCTTTTGCCAGCCAACTCTTTACATACAGCTTTGCGTCAAATGTTTCAAATGGAGGACCATTGAGTTTTACCCATAAGCATGAAGAAATGGTCTCTACAAGAAGAGAGGCCCTTGTTGGACAAGCAATTAAGTTCATTGCGCTGAAACCTCTCTCGCAATCCGCATTACTTGCTGGCAGGGTTTCCATGCAAACTACTAACTTTTTTAATGCTTCAGGGGTTTTCTTTCCACCAAAATCTTTGAAAAGTCTAAAAGCTTGGATAGTATCTCTTGCTGGCAGCTGAAACTCTGAACACAGTTTCTGGATATCTGTTTCACCATAAAGAATGCATTCATCACCAGAAGGCAAGTTGCCTGCATCTAGCACACTGAAGCTGGCTATAAGTTCTTTCTCAGAATCCGGGGCACATCGTTTATTGATATTTACAGACAGACTTTGGTAAAACTGATTTTGATTAAGGGCAACAGAGTTACTTCTACCATGGAAAAGAGGAACATTCTTGAATTTGCCCTCGTCAACTGCTCTCTGAGCCGCAGAAGCAAACTCCCCTGGTGAGTCCTTCATTGCTCTAAATATACGTACTTGACTAACCAAAAGTCTGTGGGCATTAACAATTGTAATGTCCCTCCTCTGTAAGGAGAGTGATAAGTCTTTGAGCTCCAGAAGTGCATCACACATTACCCCCAAATCTACCTTTGACCTTTGAGGCCCGAAAATAGAGCCCCATAGAGACCCCCAAAAAAAAACTGGGGGTGCTCAGACCCCCACAGACCCCCCCCCCACTTAAAGCCCTGGCCACAGAGAACATTGTGAAAACGTCACTGAAACCAATAAGGTTACTAGGTGAATAAAAGATGCTGTAATTACATGGTTCTGCCGAGAGAGGGGGAGGAAGCAGAAAAGACTGTGTGAAGTACAGCAAAAACCACTCCAAGTTGACTAAAGGTTTCCACACTACAGGCCCAGGCTGAGGAAAGGAAGTCACTTTCTGCACCTTCGGGGATTGGGAGTGCGATCAAGGGAGAAAAAATGACTTTATTGTGCCTATGTTGTGGGGCCCTGCAGGCATATGCAGACAAGGTATTATTAATTCCCTTGTGCAGAGCGAGGAGAGGGCAGCTCAGAATGGTCACTGCAACTGATAACGAGATATGGATGGCTCCGTGAGCGCTTCTAACTGCTGGATGCCAGGCAGGCACTGTGGGAGTACGAAGTGTCAGGGTACTAGTTAGGCCATGGAGAGTGTTATCAGCCGGAGTCCTGACGACAGTTCTGGTTTGCGGCTCCCCCATCAAGCAGGGCTGGAGTCACTGGTGTAACAAAACTTGCGGGGTGCCCCCCTGTGAGGTATGTGAAGGGGCCCCCTCCAGAATCAATCTGGAGCTCTCTGGCCAGAGTACTGTGCTGAGGGGGCCCCCTGGAACTTGGGGGCCTCCCTGCACCACAGGGGCTGCTGGGGCCTGTGTTACGCCACTGGCTGGAGTGAGGCAAAAGTTGAGCTGTACACATCGGGGCAGGGCCCGGTCTTGTGGTGTGAGGCGTGGGGCAGGCCCAGACTTTGCAGCGGCTACATTCTCAGTTTGTAGACACTGGCAGGACAGTGAAAGCAGCCCAGTCAGTCCCCACCAGTGTCGGATTGGCAAGGCGGGCAATCGGCCGGTGCCCAAGGGGCCTGTGGCAGAGGAGAGCTAGTGGGCTGTTTTTTTCCGTCTGTGTAAAAAGCAGCCCCACGTACCTGGGATGATTTTTCAAACCAATAGACTTCTGCAGCTTTAGGTGTGCGGTAAGCTGAGCAAGCCATAAATTAGGTCCATTAATTATTATTTGCAGAATGACAATTGGGCGGTCGGAGGACTGAGCAAGGGGCAGTATACTTTGTGCAGGACTCAAAACATCTGGGAACACGTAACCTTGGGAAGTCATGAGAAAAACGAGTACTGTGACAGAGATAGAAGAGGTGGCAAATAGGCAAGAAGGGTCTGTCCTAGGATTAGATGGAGCAAAGGCCTGAGGACCCAGGCCCCCCGACCCAGTCACGATGCATGACGCTGGAGCAGTGGCAAGGGGTTCAGGCACCCTGTCATGCTCCAGCCTGCAATGTGATAACGATCCATTGGACACTCCCGAAAAAAGGCTATGGCGCGTTCCACCAGCACGCTGCATGAAGGCAGCAGGAACAACATGCTGGCTGGTCAGAGGACGGAGCAGAGGACGCGGGGAGGGCACCGGCCTGAAGAAGATTGGTTAGCGTGGTACAGAGTACTGAAGCTCGACAGGAGGAGTCAGACACTGAGAAGAGGATGATGGGGCGCCAAGGCCACGTTGCATGGAAGGGTGGGAACTGGAAGAAGTGCATGAGAACAGTGGTTGAAGTGCATTAAAAAAAAAAGTACGAGAACTGTGATCCTGAGTCCAATGGGGGTGGAGTCAGCGAGCATTAGGGGCAGGATCAAAGGCATGGCTAAAAAGAACAAAATATTCTGTAACTATTTTATTCTTCTTTCACCTTTAAGTAACTGCATGGAAAATAACACACACCTTAAATGAAAAATAATTGTAAGTTCAACTAATCAGTGAGAGATGCACTTTTTTAGGTTGTAAATTTTTTATTGGTTAATGCAAACACTGCAGATATCTATATGTATAACCAGAGAGCCTCAGTACTGAATTCTGGTTGGTGCAGTGGAGAATATTGGCTTCTGTTTTTTTATTGTTATGAGGTCTCAGCCTGTGACAGGAAGCACATTGAATATGCATGTCAATATTTTAAACTTGCATTACTCAAGGTATAAGACAGACTGCAACAAAGAGCACAAAAAGATATAGGTTGAAGATAAAGTGCTTCCAAAATATATTTAAGACCAATGTGTAGACTGCACCTAGTGCAATTTTTTTTATAACTGTCCATTAAAAGCACGCATTTCATAGCTCATCAGGTCTCCTTACAATACCTCCCAAAAAGAATACTTTTCAAGTGACTCTATCAATTAAAGCCAATACCAAGCAGACTTTACATTTGCAGATTAACTAAATGTGCACATTTATATTTCTTTCAGGCAGCAGACACCCCGGCAAGAAGGTCTATTTCTTGTTCAGCTATCTGTCCCTCCATCGCCTTCACAGCCAGGAGACTCTCTTCCCTCCACTTCAGCTGAGGCATCTCAAATGTCGAAATTAACCATTCGGGACTGTTGCATTTTAACATAAAGTAGGTGAACTGTTTCTGGTAAACTAAAAAAGTATGGGTACACCGTGCCCCCTCAGATCCCACCCACGTCGACCTCTGCATGAGCATGATGGCAAGGAAAGGGGTTGTAGATCTGAGATAGTAATGATGGGCAGGTGACAGCATATGAGCTACGATGCAGAGGGTGATGATGCTAAAGTGGTGAAGGGCGTAAACTGGTCTGAAGAGCATAAAGGTGGAGAGGGATAGCTGGAGCTGGAGGAGACTGCCACAGGGGCGACTGGGATGAAGGGTCTTCGACTGGTGATGGCAGGGATGAACTGTCAACCTCCAACAAGATAAGCAATAGCAGCTGGACCAGCAAAAATTGGCAAAGACCAGTGTGCGCTGTTGAAACAAGGCACTGAGCCTAGGGGTAAGCAGCAGCTATTGTTGAGGAACAGCGCCGAAAAAGGCAAAGCACAAGACAAGAACCCTAGTTGGATGCACACAGTACAACAAGGGACTGGTGGAACATGAGTATGAAGAAACTTGTTGGGAGGCATGGGGGATGGCGAGACAGAGGATAAGGTCAGAAAAGCCAGATTTGGGAGAGAGAGGAATTTAGTAAGGGTGCAGATACTTGGAAGGGAGAAAGTAGGAAGATGTGAATAAGAAAGAGAAGGATACGACTGGGATGATCGGGATTCAGGGAGAGGAAGAAGTGTGGAGTTTGTGGCACCAGAGTCCTCTTGGGACACTGTGACATGAAGACGAGGGTGCGTTTGGAATAGAAGGATCAGAGAAGGGTCAGGATAAAGCGGCAAGCTAGAGTGTGGACAAAGGTGCTTTTGATATAGGGATGAGGAAAAAAACAAAATTGCCTTATGTGGGTGCTGCAACCCTGTTAGTGGCACATCTGATGCAGAACAGAAAAGAGAATATATGGAGTAGAGGGATTGTAGAGTTATTTGAGGTCTTATATAAGAAAATGCATTGAAAGGTGAGTAACAATGAGGAAGAGAGGACCCTAGCCCGGAGACCATGGACATTTTTCACTATATTTGCCAACATGTACTGTGAGACATTCCCAGAGAGTACTGTTGCATAATGTAACCATTTAGGCCTCATGATAACAGGTAAAATCAGCTTTGGGAGATGGCTGGCTGCACTATAATGAGGTGTTTCAGGCGCAGAGGAGCCTAAACCTAGTGAAGGCAAAAGACACACAGATGATAGACGGAATCAGAGCAAATCAAACATTCACCCCCAGTCAAGGGGTTAAATCCATCGTTCTTTTGCTCACCATGCCACCCTAGTTTAGACCCAGCCAAGTGCAAATCAGTCTTGACCCTGTGCCTCATGGGAACAGTCCAGCCCGAACTGCCAAGCAAGGTCCTCCCTGGACCGGAAACAAGCATCCTGGAACCGGTTTCGGGACATCACTCCTCATCAGCCAGGCTAGCTTGAATCTAGTGGCACAGTGAGCCCGGGACCCACGTCTGGCCATAACTTGCGCACTTAGGGGGAGAAAGCAAAAGACACACAGATGATGGATGGAATGCAGAGCAAATCAAACATTCACCCCCAGTCAAGAGATCTGGGTTAAATCTATCGTTCTTTTGCTCACCATGCCACCCCAGTTTAGACCCAGCCATATGCAAATCAGTCTTGACCCTGTGCCTCATGGGAACAGTCCAGCCCGAACTGCAAAGGCAGGGCCTCCCTGGACCAGAAACAAGCATCCTGGGACCGGTTTCAGATCATCACCCCTCATCAGCCAGGCTAGCTTGAATCCAGTGGCACAGTGAGCCCGGGACCCACTTCTGGGCATAACCGGCGCACTTAGGGCGAGAAAGCAAAAGACACACAGATGATGGATGGAATGCAGAGCAAATCAAACATTCACCCCCAGTCAAGAGATCTGGGTTAAATCCATCATTCTTTTGCTCACCATGCCACCCCAGTTTAGACCCAGCCATATGCAAATCAGTCTTGCCCTGTGCCTCATGGGTGCAGTCCAGCCCGAACTGCCAAGCCAGGTCTTCCCTGGACCGGAAACAAGCATCCTGGGACCGGTTTCGGGGCATCACCCCTCATCAGCCAGGCTAGCTTGAATCCAGTGGCACAGTGAGCCCGGGACCCACGTCTGGGCATAACCGGCGCACTTAGGGCGAGAAAGCAAAAGACACACAGATGATGAACGGAATGCAGAGCAAATCAAACATTCACCCCCAGTCAAGAGATCTGGGTTAAATCTATTGTTCTTTTGCTCACCATGCCACTCCAGTTTAGACCCAGCCATATGCAAATCAGTCTTGAACCTGTGCCTCATGGGAACAGTCCAGCCCGAACTGCCAAGCCAGGTCCTCCGGTTTCTGAACTGAGGTGGAGAAGTGAGCTAAAGAACGATGATGGATTCAACCCAGATCCGTGACTGGGGGTGAGTGTCTAAAAAGTTTCAGCACTCCGTCCATCATCTCTTTGTGTTTGCTTTGTTCACCCTAATTTGGCAGGGTATGCCCAGATGTGGGTCCCTTGCTCACTTTGCCACTGGATTCAAGCTAGCCTGGCTGTTGAGGGGTGTTACCCCGAAACCGGTCCCAGGATGCTTGTTTCCAGTCCAGGGAAGACCTGACTTGGCAGTTCGTGCTGGACTGTTCCCATAAGGAACAGGGTCAAGACTGATTTGCATATGGCTGGGTCTGAACTGGGGTGGCGCAGTGAGCTAAAGAACGATGATGGATTCAACCCAGATCTGTGAATGGGGGTGTCTTAAAAGTTTCTGCACTCCGTCTATCATCTCTTTGCGTTTGCTTTGTTTGCCCTAAGTTGGCAGGGTTTGCCCAGACGTGGGTCCTTTGCTCACTTCATCACTGGATTCAAGCTAGCCTGGCTGATATGGGTTGTTCCCCGAAACCAGCCCCAGGATGCATGTTTCCGGTCCAGGGAAACCTGGCTTGGCAGTTCGGGCTGGACTGTTCCCATAAGGAACAGGGTCAAGACTGATTTGCATATGGCTGGGTCTGAACTGGGGTGGTGAAGTGACTTAAAGAACGATGATGAATTCAACCCAGAACTGTGACTGGCGGTGAGTGTCTGAAAACTTTCAGCACTCCGTCCATCATCTCTTTGTGTTTGCTTTGTTCACCCTAAGTTGGCAGGGTATGCCCAAACATGAGTCCCTTGCTCACTGTGCCACTGTATTCAAGCTAACCTGGCTGATGAGGGGTGTTACCCCAAAACTGGTCCCAGGATGCTTGTTTCCGGTCCAGGGAAGACCTGGCTTGGCAGTTCAGGCTGGACTGTTCCCATAATGACCAGGGTCAATACTGATTTGCATATGGCTGGGTCTGAACTGGGGTGTCGAAGTGCACTAAAGAACGATGATGGATTCAACCCAGATCTGTGACTGGGGGTGAGTGTCTGAAAAGTTTCAGCACTCCGTCCATCATTTCTTTGTGTTTGCTCTAAACTTAGTGAAAGCATGTCAGGATTATCATAATAAACTAAGGCTGTGTAGATGACTCTTGACTACACAGTAGCTATTCGTATTCATAACTTTGGGCCTACCCTTGCATTATGCCTCCTTTCCACTGTGCCACACCCAGGAAGTGGTGGTGAGTGTGACCATTAAGACACTAATGGTGGTGCTTGCTGTAACTTTAAAAAAGGAGTGTTTCTACTCCCTGTCTTAATATTGGCATGCCTTCTTCAAGTGTGATAGAAAACACACACTAGTGCATTGTAATGCTGAGAAACTTGGGGCTTTATGGCTCCACCCAGTGTGCTGGAAGCAGGGAGAGGATTTCTGGGTTAAGTTAGGGTAGAGGTGATGAAATAATTACTGTGTTTCTACCCAAGAAGTAGGGACGGAGGTGATCAGGAACAGTTTTACGAAAATATTCAGGATAGCTTATTCTGACCTCTTCTGTACAGGATTTACCACAGAGAGGGAAAACCTGAAAACAATAAGAGGCATGAAGACATTGTAAAACGTAGACAAAGAAACCAGAAGGCAGGATGCCAGATCCATTTTTGAAGGAACTGATTATGTCACAGCTATTCAATACAACACATGCCTTTACCATGCATGCCTTTTCCAATCAGCCTTTACCACGCAGGTGATTTCACCGTGCATGCCTTTACCACGCATGCTAAGTATTATAAGATGAGTGAAACCCCCATATATATATACAAATAAATTCACTGAAAAAACAAAGGTTAAAGTAACATTATAGTTAGGTGAATATGTCAGACAACAGTAACGTTTTGAACAACAAAAATACAGAATTTCACCAGTTATATTTATCAGAGCTGGTTATAACTTGCACCCCCACCATTCACTGCTTATGAACTCACATTTTACATCACTCATGACTGGTTCCAGGGAATCATTGATGACATCATTGATGACATCTCAAATTACATAATTTCATTACATTTTGCCTCAAATTTGCAAGAGGATCTGCAGCAAAAACAAAAAAACTCATGGTGGTCAGGGTTCGGGGGTCTCGGGGGGCTTGCAACATGTATTTAGTATGGGAGGGGCCCCTCTCCCTGAGCCTATCAGAGGCCCCGGAGACGCCATCTCCTGGGCCAGATTTCAAACTGAGGTAGGGGGCATGTGGCCACCCCTTCCTCAAGCTTGCAAGAGGCCCTGGGGACCACATCCCCTGGGCCAATTAACAAAGTGAGAGGAAGGGGCATGCTTTCCCCTTCCCAAGCCATTCCATGGCCCTGGGGAACCTATTCCCTATGGCTGGCTCAGTTGCGGTGTCCCGGTGGCCCCAATCTCCTAGAACATCATTGTTTCCCTGCCCGCAAGAGTGCACATGGGAGCACAAAAGCTTCTTGCTGCCCTTGCTTTTGCAGGCTGGGAAAAACACAAAATTGGTCCTGTCCAGGTGGGAACAATGCAGGGGCAAGGAAAAACACAAAATTGCTCCTGCCCGGGTGGGAGCAATGCTGGCTCGCAGTGTACCCAGGCTGGGTGCATGCAGGGGAGCTGGCAGGGCTGGGCGCCCTTGGGGCTGCAATGGCAGTAGCCAATGGTAAAAATACTGTGGGGTACCCTGGATGGACATTGGAGTACCTCAGAAAAGAAATGCTGGCTCTTACGTGGGCCTGTTGAATGGGGAACTTGCAAGGAGACATTGGGATGTGGGGGTCCTGGAGCTCCCCACGCACCACCCCCTGCAGTCACTAATGAAAATTACATATGTTGGAGTCCCGGGTGGGACAGGAACACCCACAGAAATTTAAAAGATTTATAATAAATGAGCACTCAGAATTCCTATCAAGGAACAACCCATAATACCTTGGGGCTTTTAGGAATATCATATTGACTTGCTGGTGGTGCCCCCAGAAGAGGCAGGGGCACTACCAAACATTGTTTTGTGTGGAGGGCTGCAGAAAGTGAAACAGCCCCCCAGCAACATATAAAAAAAAACTGTAAACCTCCTGGGTCATGGAATCCATGACCACAGGAGAGCTTACCGTATTTTTCAAAAGCACTTGGAGCTGGAGCAGTATGCTCTTCAGCTGATGTTCTGGAACCTTTAGTGGTTAATTCTATGGTTGCACTTTGTGCCGTGAAAAATGTTAAAAGAAAAAATCAAAGACGTGTTAAGGTTTATTTTTAAAGAGGTTTTATTTAAAATATTTTATGACAATAACTTTTGTTAAACATTGCAATGTGTGAATTTATGAAATACACATTTCATTATAGATATTGGTGCCTTTTTCTGTCAAAGCCAGAATGTTTGCCTACTTAAAACGACACCCTTTATATTGTTACATATAGTCAGCTGTGGAGTCAGCAGGGGTTTACGGCCAGGCCCTGCGTCCAACCCACCCCACTGTGCACGGCCAAAGACTGCCCACTGGGGGAGGGTAGGACAAGCATGTGGCATTGGGTGCAAGGCTTGGTCATAGGCAGTCACTGCACCCAACCCCCTCTGGGGATTGGCAAAGGCCATGAGCTAAGGTGGTGGTAGGGCACCCACAGGGGGTGGGCATGCATGGTAAAGGCTGTGGGGTCAAGACATTGCATGGTAAAGGAAGTGTTGGCAAAGCAGTTTCTCATTTTGAGTAGTAGGTGTGAAAATGGTGAAGAGTGATATTAAGTTTACCTTTCTCCCGTTGCCAGTACCCCCAATGATATTAACAAATTGAGTTTGGAAAATGAATTGGCTCACTCCCTCTGTCATTCACTGTGGTTGAGTTACCATTGGTTGGCACAAGAGGCAGAGATCTGGTCAACACAGATTTCAGATGATGTATGAATGGTAGGGCTGTGAGGACTCTGTAGGCCCTGCAGAATCAGTGGCAGTATTTACCAGGGAAATATATAGGCCAGCATAGGAGGAATGTTTGCATTTTAGGGTTTCAACGAGGCAGAAATCGTAGCTGGGTCTTGAAAAGAGAAGAGGGGATGTCATTAACTACCTGATGAGTTTCAATGAAAGGCATGTGACTGCAGCTACGGCTGTTGGGGGCAAATTTGCAGTTATTGACTTTTACAAAACATGGTTTTGGCATGTGAGAGTTCTGTGAAGAGTACATTGAGAAGGGAATACTGGAGGGGTGGGTGAGGGAGAAGGGATGCAATACTGACATCAGGAAACCTAGCAGAATTCCGATACTATGGGATACAGTGCTACAGGTGAGAAATGCATGTGCTTTCACCTGGGAATATAAACTGATTAGGACCATAGTAATATTACTGTTCTTCAAAGCACTCAGGGTATCTGAACTGGTGTAACATGCAGATTTTAGGGTCCTTGGTGGCATGAGGTCAGGTTACGAGAGGGACGCCGTCATGTGTGTATCAATAAATGAAAGATGGATGAGAGGGGAATGGAGATGTTGGCCTATTGAGATATAATTATGGAAGATTTGCCCAGTGAGAGCTTTCTTGCAGTACAGGAGCTTGGTACGAGGAAATGTTTGTATTCTTAGATGGTAGTTTGATGATGAGGGGCATTGTTTGGGTTTGAGAAGGAGGAGGCTAAAGGACCTATGTAGATTCTAAATATCTGAAAGTCTGACCTGAAATTCTTGGTGCATGTGAATATGGTTGGAAAGTTGGCTTCTTGCATTAGATTCTCATGTGTGTTTTTACCTTTCTGAGAACTCCCCACAGAACATTGCTCATCCTTGCAGTCATCATCATATTCCAGCTGAATTATTGCAGTATTTTCTACAAAAGGCTGCATGTAAAAACATTGAACAAACTGAAATGAGCCAAATGCTATGCTGCTGCTTCAGTGTAAAGACTGATGATATCACCATGGCTAAGAAAACTCTTTATTGGTTGCCAACAAAACAACAGATTGACTTAAAGATCAAACACTTCATTTTCTAAGAGCAGTTTTCATCCATAGGTTAGGCCCCTAACCGCCCATAGGGCAGGATGCAGTGTTTATAACAAGTTGGACATGCACTTTTAACTTATACATGTCCTGGTAGTGAAAAACTCTTAAACTTGTTTCTAATTACTACAAGGCCCACCTCTCTCATAGGATAACATTGGGTTAACTTATTACATTTAGTAAGTGATACCTTGCATTCAGGAGCAGGTAGGAAAGTTGAGTTTGGTCTCTAAAGAATTGTAATTTAAAACCCTCTTTAATAGTAAAGTCACAATTCTGAAGATGCCACTTTTAGAAAGTTGGCTTTTTTTTGTCCTAAACATTTGGTGCCTGCAGCCTGAATCCTGGGTCGCATGACTAGGTGTAGCTGGAAGTTGGTCTTTGTGTATTACTCCCAGACAGTGAGACAAAGGGGGAATAGGTGTTGGCAGAATGGGCCATCTTTTACTTGATAGGGGGAAGAACTGTTATCTACACATTACAAAGGCTCTGCCTTCGCACACTCACAAAGGGTTTCACACTAGTCTTTTGTGCGCTCAGACAAGCTGAGGCGACAGCAGGGAGGTATCACAAACTCCTTGCCACAAGTATTAAAATAAGTATTTAAAGTCCATCTCATCAGCATGCTTGTGCCAATAATATTCCAATGCATAAACAACAAGATATGTTGTATTACTGTAATGTATTTATTGTTATTGTTTTGTGTGCTTTAACACTCATGTCAGTAAGGGGCTTCCCTATGTGACTCATTTGTTTGTGCTGATTCTGATGACTCATTTGTTTTTTCCCTTTGGCAGCAGGTGTCAGTTCTGGAACATGCTCAAATGACCGGCTGACCCCGATGGCTCATTTGTTTGTTCTGACTCTGGTGACTTCAATGTTGTTTCTCATTAGCAGCAGGTGTTTTTCTGGAACATGCTCAAATGACATGCTGACCCTGATGACTCATCTGTTTGTGCTGACTCTGATGGCTTTATTGTTGTTTCTCTTTGGCAGCAGGTGCAAGTTCTGGACAAGGTTGTGTCCTTTCAGCTGCGCTTATTATTCATATTTAGTTTTGAAAAGAGGTGCCACATCGAGGAGTCAAACACCCAAGAGGTTCTCACAATATCAGAGCACTAATGTGTTCTTTCTACAGATCAAGGTTGCATATGTTATCTGACACCGCACTATCTAACTACGTGCTTTACGTCCCTGCTCACCTTCTTCAGACTTTTGGATGAGGTGCTGTCTTCTGAGGCCCGGGCAAAAATTATTCTGGTGAATTGGGAAAAAACAGCACTCCAGTAAGGTGGCTACTTGGGGAGTACATTTAGGTCTGCACTAGTAGTTGGTGAAGGGAGATCAAAAAACCATAGCATGAGAGAACTAACTCCTAGTTCCCACTCAGAAGAAATTTATCTTTGGATATAGAGGCTTGTTTTGGAAACTCACAATGACCCGTGAAAAGAACTGTTACAGCTTTGATTCAGGAATATCAAGAACTTTGTGTCATTTAGTATAAGGAACTGTAATTCTGGACTTTGCTCTCTTACTGTAAACAACCAGTGTTTTCTTGTGTGAAATGTAAAAACAATTCTTCATTCAGAGTCGGTGCTGCCAGAAGGGGGGCATCTTGAGAGCATCACTTTTGAGGACGAAGGAAATTCCAAATACCTTTGGGGGTGGAAACCTCTAGAAACTTCTCCTACTTCAAAGTTGGAACCAAGTATAAATATTGGACGCTCAGACTCAACTCTTCAGTACACTCCTAGGCCTGTGGATACTACAGAATAAGGGTGCCCTGCTGCTTGAGGCCTGATTTGCTTGCTGAGAAGGAAAACTGAACCAGCAACCTTCATCCCACATGGAAGTGACTCCAAGGGTCAGCTGACTGACCTCTTGTTCTGTGCTGTAGGGACAGAACAAGCTCCAGAGGCCTCCATGCCTCTGCCCAGCTGATTTGCTTCCTGGACCTGCAACTGGAACTTCCTGAGCCCTGCTGGCTCCTGCTTGAGTGATTTCCTGATCTCCTAGGTGGCGCTCCTTTGGTCCTGAACCCCCTGGAGTGGCATAACTTGAGATCCTCCTTGAAGAAAGGAGAAATCCTGAAGTTGAGGCCTCTTCACAAATGGGCCCATTTGCACCAAGATCTTGCTGCCAACGTGACCACTAAAGCGAAGCTACAGCGATCGCCAGCAAAGACCAGCAACACAAGATCTCTACTTTGCGCTAAAACATTGACAGCCCACGGTGATCACTAATGCGAATCTCCAAAAATTACCATCCACCGACAGTATCTTCACACTACAGCGCTGACCTCCCACAACACTCTCCCTGGTCCTCATGGCCTCCTCCACCGCAAACTGCCAACATTCATTGTCCATCTTTTGTTTAACCCACACAGAGTCAAATTCAAGCAAGATTAGAGGTCTACGACTATATTAAAGGAAACATAAATACACCCAGGTTTCACCATGCCGGCTCCTACACTCTGGAACAAACTACCCATGTCACGCTCTCCTTCCATTAGTGCTGAAGGGAGAGCATGGCTTGCCTGTCGAGACAAGCGTGCAGCGCAAAGGAGCAGGCTCTCCAGCAGGACTTGGCAAATCATTCGGATGTTTCTTGAAATTTAACATCAACAACACCAAAATGTGATTTGGTTCGCTTTTTGTGGGTTTAGATGGATGGGAACTGTGATGAACGAGCACTGTCAAAAACATGTATTAAAAAAAGATAGTCAAAATTAAAGTGCCATCCCTCGAAGCCTGCGCTGCTATCGCGCTCTGAAGGGACATCCCAAGGCACAGCTTCGACTTGTTTAAGGGGAGATGAATTGCTAATCTCTCACACGCACAATATATATTTATTTATATATTTCTCTGGCATTCATAAGCTCGTGTTTGTTCTGAATGGCAGCAGCACATTTTAGCAGCTGGGGAAAGATTGTTGCTATTCAAAAAAGAGATAAATAGAAATACAAAACTGGTCTTGGTTTAATGAAAAAAATATCAGTGTTGGAGAACAAGTGTGGTGGGAGTGTGTGTATGTGTGTAACTGATCTAATGACATTCTGGGGGAGATGTATGCATTCGGTAATGTATTTATTTACCTCTTCTTTGTCTACTGCTCTCACTGAGGCCAAGGCAGGAGCTGAGGTTTACCACTGAAACCTCATATCCATCTGAAGTGAAATACATGCTATGGTTGATGCTTTTCACCCACAGACTCCTTCTCTGCTCAGAAAATGTAAGTGTGGCTTAAATTATATGTTGATTGTTTTTGTCAAAGATAAGGGGCTAGATTGTGTCGTCCATAAAAATGTTGTCCTAATACCCCAATAGGAAATCTAGGAGGCTGAGGATAGATAATAACTCACAAACTCTGGGGGATATTTATCATTATATCACACAGCGCAACAAGTCACCTTGCTGCACTGCACTGCATGATAGGGAAAGGGCAGGAATGCACCATACTTAACATTATTTGGTGCATTCTTGTCTTTTTCCAGCACTGGCACACAATGTGCTGTCTAGTACCAATATAGGCGCTCTTGTACCATGGTGCAAGGGTACCTGCATTGTTAGAAGGATTATTTTTGTGCAGGAAGGGGACACCTTCCTGCACAAAAACAATCCCCCCTGAGGCATTTTACTCTTTCTATGTGTGCTGCACAATGCAGCACACATAGTAAGGGTAAAAAACTAGTAGAAATAAACATATTTCTCCTCATTACTCCTCACCTAGGGAGGTGTAGTAGAGTTTGCACATTCCCAGGTGTACCACTTATGGTAAATCTGGGAATGTATCAAAATCCATGCATTTTCGCGTGGGAACACTAGGCAAAACCCAAGGAATGCCTCCCTGGGGCAAACTAGTGTTACTCTAGATTTATCAAACCACTCAGGGCCATGCAAGGTGACCTTGCGTTGCCTGTTAAATCGTATCTCAATGGTTGCATCACTTTTGCACCCCGTTTCATGGTACAAAAGCAACGCAACCCTTGATAAATATGGCCCTCTGTTTAGATGTTAGGGTGGTGGGGAACAGGTGGGTTTTCCATTCTTTTAGAAGATGGTTACTGTTATTGTTGGTGGCACTCTATTGTTCCAGATGGCTGGGGCCATGAACCAGAAGAATCAGTCACTAGATGGGATATAAAGAACATAGGTCTTCACTTCATGCTGCAAAATGATTTCTGCTTTGCAAAGGGGGTTGGGTGATGCAGTACAGATTGCGTTTTTTGTAGGGGCCCGACACTTGGAGGAACCTTCCGGTTTTATTGTGAGATGTTTGAGTTGCAGACAAAATATCGTAGAAAAAATATCGTGTGGACAAAGTATTGTGTCAAGAATATTGATGACAAACATTTTGTGAAGGTAAGTTTATATAGTCTAAGCAAATGTTTGCTATACATAACTCCACATATTTGTACCTTGATATATATATATATATATATATATATATATATTATTTATCTACTGGCGGTCGCCAGTAGATAGTTATAGTTAAAACCTATTATCCATAGGAAATCCGCGACATTCTATTTGAAATAACGTTGGCGCCGGTTGACGAATCTTCGCGAAGTTTCCAACTTGTTGGGGCGCTCCGGTCCGCTCCTATCCTGAAAGTCTCGGGGTGATACGTCAAGCGGGGGCCGAGAAAAAGGGGGTCCCAAAACGCGTTTTCCCCATTCATTTTTCCATAGGAACCTTTAGTCGCAGCTACAGCCCGAACTGCTGAACGGAATTACACCAAATTTGGCAAAGAGGTAGCCCTTGGTTCAGTGTCGTGCCTTTTGCTTAAATGGTGTAAATCCGTTCAGTAGTTCCTGAGAAAATCAAAAGTAAAGTCACATATATATCTGGGCGGAGCCTAACCACACATGTCATCGTGAGATCTGATTGGCTGTCAGCACTTCATCCTGGAATTGCTGGCAGCCATCTTGGGACCAATATAAATGATAGTACCTCATTGAAATGCATTGTAGTGAATAGAAGATTTTGAGGGTCACCAAAAGGAGAACTATAAAGGGTGATAACAGGCTTTAGTTACATTAGAATTTATTTGTTGATGGTACCATACTAATTTTAGGAATTGTGGTGTATTCTAAGGTGATTTTACCATGTGAAAAACCTTCTGCTGGGATATCATGAATCATGTTTGAGAGAACACTATTTTCTCATGCTTGTCCCATGGAGGTTTGGAAGGTGCTCCAGAAGCTAAAATGAGAGCATATTTTCTGTAAATTCACATTATCTTTCTCACTCATGTGAGAATGAAGTCTGACATTCTCAGTAAAACATGTACATCCAACAAGGGCAGAGACTGTCAGTTGATTCCTTTGTGTTCTACTGCAGCTTCCCAGAGTGTTCTAAAGAACAACTAGAGTGCTAACAGCCTTACTTATGACAAAAGTATGGCACACCTGAAGCCATCTTGATTGGAATAAACTGGTAACACTTAAACAATTTAATTTAAAAAGGAACAAAATGATGGGGTTCATTTTGTCATAGAAATTATGGTTAGTGCTGTAGAAAGAAAAATTAGGACATGTTTCAAGTGTGATCTCAAATATCTTCCTGTTATATTTCAACAGGAGCAGCCTGCCAGTTGATGCCTTTGTGTTCTACTGCAGCTTCCCAGAGTGTTCTAAAGAACAACTAGAGCGCTATCAGCCTTACTTATGACAAAAGTATGGCACACCTGAAGCCATCTTGATTGGAATAAACTGGTAACACTTAAAACATTTAATTTAAAAAGGAACAAAATGATGGGGTTCATTTTGTCATAGAAATTATGGTTAGTGCTGTAGAAAGAAAAATTAGGACATATTTCAAGTGTGATCTCAAATATCTTTCTGTTATATTTCAACAGGAGCAGCCTGCCAGTTGATGCCTTTGTGTTCTACTGCAGCTTCCCAGAGTGTTCTAAAGAACAACTAGAGCGCTAACAGCCTTACTTATGACAAAAGTATGGCACACCTGAAGCCATCTTGATTGGAATAAACCAGTAACACTTAAAACATTTAATTTAAAAAGGAACAAAATGAGGGGTTCTTTTTTAAATAGAAATTATGGTTAGTGCTGCAGAAAGAAAAATTAGGGCATGTTTTAAGTGAGATCTCAAATCCTCTTCTATTTCATTAGAAAATTCCGACATGCAGACTGAAACAATCACTTTCAATACCAGCAGCAGACTACCAGTTAACTCCCTGGTGAGCAGTAGCTTTACTCCAGTGATCTAATGAGCAACTAGAGTGCTAACATTCTGAATTTATGGCAGATGTGAGACATCTGAATGCCTTCTTGATGGAATCAAAGTAAAAAACTGAAAGCATTTCCTACTGAGGAGACTGCAGTAAATGAAGAAATTAGGAAACTTCATAACAAAGAAGTCTTCCAAGATGGCCACCAGTGAAAAAAGAGCCCAAATGTAGCACAAATATTACCCAGATGTAGCCCACATATAGCCCAATGACAAAAGTGTGCAAAACACTTTTTATTTTTAGTTTTTTTGCAGTTTTATGTAGTGCAGACTGGTCAGGTATTGGAGCATTGCATCTTAAAACATGACCCCCTACACTACAAAAACACCACTGCACTACCTTAAACCCTAAAACACTACCCCCAGCACGACCCCTACACTACACAAGCACCACTGCACTATCCTAAACCCTAAAACACTACGCCCAGCACGACCCCCTACACTACCCAAACACCACTGCACTAACCTAAATCCTAAAACACTACCACCAGCACGACCCCCTACACAACCCAAACACCACTGCACTACCCTAAAACATGACCCCCTACACTACACAAACACCACTGCACTACCCTAAAACACTACCCCCAGCACGACCTCCTACACTACACAAGCACCACTGCACTACCCTAAACCCTAAAACACTACCCCCAGCATGACCCCCTACACTACACAAACACCACTGCACTACCCTAAACCCTAAAACACTACCCCCAGCACGACCCCCTACACTACCCAAACACCACTGCACTAACCTAAATCCTAAAACACTACCCCCAGCACGACCCCCTACACTACCCAAACACCACTGCACTACCCTAAAACATGACCCCCTACACTACACAAACACCACTGCACTACCCTAAACCCTAAAACACTACGCCCAGCACGACCCCCTACACTACACAAGCACCACTGCACTACCCTAAACGCTAAAACACTACCCCCAGCACGACCCCCTACACTGCCCGAACACCACTGCACTGCCCTAAACCCTGAAACACCAGCCCCTGCATGACCCCCTACACTGCCCGAACACCACTGCACTGCCCTAAACCCTGAAACACCACCCCTAGCATGACCCCCTACACTGCCCGAACACCACTGCACTGCCCTAAACCCTGAAACACCACCCCCTTCACGACCCCCTACTCTGCCCGAACACCACTGCACTGCCCTAAACCCTGAAACACCACGCCCAGCATGACCCCCTACACTGCCCGAACACCACTGCACTGCCCTAAACCCTGAAACACTACCCCCAGCAAGACCCCCTACACTGCCCGAACACCACTGCACTGCCCTAAACCCTGAAACATCACCCCCAGCAAGACCCCCTACACTGCCCGAACACCACTGACCTAAACCCTGAAACACCACCCCCAGCACGACCCCTACACTGCCCGAACACCACTGCACTGCCCTAAACCCTGAAACACTACCCTGAGCATGACCCCCTACACTACACAAACACCACTGCACTAACCTAAATCCTAAAACACTACCCCCAGCACGACCCCCTACACTACCCAAACACCACTGCACTACCCTAAAACATGACCCCCTACACTACACAAACACCACTGCACTACCCTAAACCCTAAAACACTACCCCCAGCACGACCCCTACACTACACAAGCACCACTGCACTACCCTAAACCCTAAAACACTACCCCCAGCACGACCCCTACACTGCCCGAACACCACTGCACTGCCCTAAACCCTGAAACACTACCCCCAGCAAGACCCCTACACTGCTCGAACACTACTGCACTACCCTAAACCCAGAAACACCATCCCCAGCACGACCCCCTATACTGCCCGAACACCACTGCTCTGCCCAAAACCCTGAAACACCAGCCCCAGCACGACCCCCTACACTGCCCGAACACCACTGCACTACCCTAAACCCTGAAACATCACCCCCAGCACGACCCCCTACACTGCCCGAGCACCACTGCACTGCCCTAAACCCTGAAACACCAGCCCCAGCAGGACCCCCTACACTGCCCGAACACCACTGCACTGCCCTAAACCCTGAAACACCAGCCCCAGCACGACCGCCTACACTGCCCGAACACCACTGCACTGCCCTAAACCCTGAAACACCAGCCCCAGCACGACCCCCTACACTGCCCAAACACCACTGCACTGCCCTAAACCGTGAAACACCAGCCTCAGCACGACCCCCTACACTGCCTGAACACCACTGCACTGCCCTGAACCCTGAAACACCAGCCCCAGCACAACACCCTACACTGCCCGAACACCACTGCACTGCCCTAAACCCTGAAACACCACCCCGTGCATGACCCCCTACACTGCCCGAACACCACTGCACTGCCCTAAACCCTGAAACACCACCCCCAGCGCGACCCCCTACACTGCCCGAACACCACTGCACTAAACCCTGAAACACCACCCCCTGCACAACCCCCTACACTGCTCGAACACTACTGCACTGCCCTAAACCCAGAAACACCATCCCCAGCACGACCCCCTATACTGCACGAACACCACTGCACTGCCCTAAACCCTGAAACACTACCCCCAGCAAGACCCCCTACACTGCCCGAACACCACTGCACTGCCCTAAACCCTGAAACATCACCCCCAGCAAGACCCCCTACACTGCCCGAACACCACTGCACTGCCCTAAACCCTGAAACACCAGCCCCAGCACGACCCCCTACACTGCCCGAACACCACTGCACTGCCCTAGACCCTGAAACACCACCCCCTGCACGACCCCCTACACTGCCCGAACACCACTGTACTGCCCTAAACCCTGAAACCCCACCCCCAGCATGACCCCCTACACTGCCAGAACACCACTGCACTGCCCTAAACCCTGAAACACCACCCCCTGCATGACCCCCTACACTGCCCGAACACTACTGCACTGCCCTAAACCCTGAAACACCAACCCCAGCACGACCCCCTACACTGCACGAACACCACTGCACCGCCCTAAACCCTGAAACACTACCCCCAGCAAGACCCCCTACACTGCCCGAACACCACTGCACTGCCCTAAACCCTGAAACATCACCCCCAGCAAGACTCCCTACACTGCCCGAACACCACTGCCCTAAACCCTGAAACACCACCCCCAGCAAGACCCCCTACACTGCCCGAACACCACTGCACTGCCCTAAACCCTGAAACACCACCCCCAGCAAGACCCCCTACACTGCCCGAACACCACTGCACTGCCCTAAACCCTGAAACACCACCCCCAGCACGACCCCCTACACTGCCCGAACACCACTGCTCTGCCCAAAACCCTGAAACATCAGCCCCAGCACGACCCCCTACACTGCCCGAACACCACTGCACTGCCCTAAACCCTGAAACACCAGCCGCAGCACGACCCCTACACTGCCCGAACACCACTGCACTGCCCTAAACCCTGAAACACCACCCTCAGCATGACCCCCTACACTGCCCGAACACCATTGCACTGCCCTAAACCCTGAAACACCAGCCCCAGCACAACCCCGTACACTGCCCGAACACCACTGCACTGCCCTAAACCCTGAAACACCAGCCCCAGCACGACCGCCTACACTGCCCGAAAACTACTGCACTGCCCTAAACCCTGAAACACCACCCCCAGCAAGACTACCTACACTGGCCGAACACCACTGCACTGCCCTAAACCCTGAAACACTACCCCCTGCACGACCCCCTACACTGCCCAAACACTACTGCACTGCCCTAAACCCTGAAACACCACCCCTCAGCACGACACCCTACACTGCCCGAACACCACTGCACTGCCCTAAACCCTGAAACACCACCCCAGCACGACCCCCTACACTGCCCGAACACCACTGCACTAAACCCTGAAACACCACCCCCTGCACGACCCCCTACACTGCCGGAACACCACTGCACTGCCCTAAACCCTGAAACACCAGCCCCAGCACGACCCCCTACACTGCCCGAACACCACTGCACTGCCCTAAACCCTGAAACACCAGCCCCAGCACCACCCCCTACAATGCCTGAACACCACTGTACTGCCCTAAACCCTGAAACACCACCCCCTGCACCGCCCCCTACACTGCCCGAACACCACTGCACTGCCCTAAACCCTGAAACACCATCCCCTGCACGACCCCCTACACTGCCCGAACACCACTGCACTGCCCTAAACCCTGAAACACCACCCCCTGCACCACCCCCTACACTGCCCGAACACCACTGCACTGCCCTAAACCCTGAAACACCACCCCTGCACCGCCCCCTACACTGCCCGAACACCACTGCACTGCCCTAAACCCTGAAACACCACCCCAGCATGACCCCCTTTACTGCTCGAACACCACTGCACTGCCCCAAACCCTGAAACACCACCCCCAGCATGACCCCCTACACTGCCCGAACACCACTGCCCTAAACCCTGAAACACCACCCCTGCACGACCCCCTACACTGCCCGAACACCACTGCACTGCCCTAAACCCTGAAACACCACCCCCTGCACGACCCCATACACTGTCCGAACACCACTGCACTGCCCTAAACCCTGAAACACCACCCCCAGCACGACCCCCTACACTGCCCGAACACCACTGCACTGCCCTAAACCCTAGAACACTACCCCCAGCATGACCCCCTACACTACCCGAACACCACTGCACTACCCTAAACCCTAAAATACTCCCCCAGCACGACCCCCTACACTACCCGAACACGACTGCACTGCCCTAAACCCTAAAACACTCCCCCAGCACGACCCCCTACACTACCCGAACACCACTGTACTGCCCTAAACCCTAAAACACTCCCCCAGCACGACCCCCTATACTACCTAAACACCACTGCACTGCCCTAAACCCTAAAACACTACCCCCCGCATGACCCCCTACACTACCCAAATACCAATGCACTACCCTTATCCCTAAAACACTACCCCCGCAGAACCCCCTACACTACCCAAAGACCACTGCACTACCCTAAACTCTAAAACAATACCCCCGCACGACTCCCTACACTACCCAAAGACCACTGCACTACCCTAAACCCTAAAACACGACCTCCTACACTACACAAACACCACTGCACTACCCTAAACCCTAAAAAACTACCCCCAGCACGAACCCCTACACTACCCAAACACCACTGCACTACCCTAAACCATAAAACACTACCCCCAGCAGTACCCCCTACGCTACCCAAACACCACTGCACTACCCTAAACCCTAAAACACTACCCCCAGCAGTACCCCCTACACTACCCAAACACCATTGCACTACCCTAAACCCTAAAACACTACCCCCAGCAGTATCCCCTACACTACCCAAACACCACTGCACTACCCTAAACCCTAAAACCCTAAAACACTAACCCCAGCACGACCCCCTACACTACCCAAACACCACTGTACTACCCTAAACCCTAAATCTACCCCCAGCATGACCCCCTACACTACACAAACACCACTGTACTACCCTAAACCCTAAAACACTACCCCCAGCACGACCCTCTTCACTACCTAAACACAACTGCACAATTTGTTACAGGCGTTGCAACGCAGGCCTGTGGTGCCTACTGGAAGTACCTTGTGGGCTGGTTGGGCCCCAGGGACTCTCAGGATTCAAGGTGACCTAATCCCCCAACTTAAATCGCGCCACGGGGCGCGTTTGCACAGTGGTGAAGGGAGGGGGCGGGGCCTCAGGTGACATGTGCGCAAACATGCCCTGTGGTGCGTTTTAAGTTGGGGAGTTAATTCCCTTTGAATCCTGGGGGCCAACTAGCCCACCAGGTACCTTCAGTAAGCACAACAGAGGTGCATTGCAGAGAGGTGAAAAAGGTGCGTGGCCTCGGAACGCCTCTCTGCAACTCAGCTCTGTGGTCCTAACTGTAGGTACCTGGGGGGCTAGTTGGGCCCCAGGGACCCTCAGGATTCAAGGGGACTTAATCCCGCAACTTAAAATGCGCCACGGGGCGCGTTTGCACACATGTCACCTCAGGCCCCCCCTCCCTTCACCACTGTGGAAACGCGCACTGGCTCTGGTTAGTCAGAATCAGTTACCACCAGTACCCGTCTGAAAAAGTTGTGGGCACAGGATGATTTTGCAACAAGGCCTCTTTCTGCTCCTCTGTTGGTTCTTTCTGCACATCTTTTGCTTCTTTCTGTGCGTTGTTCTTCTTTCTTCACATGTCCTACCTCTGTTGGCATAGTTAGAAACTAGCATTTAAAAAACCTTTGAAATTCACTTAAAAAATCATAGTTTTCAGGCACGTTATAGTTAGAAATTAGCATTTAAAAAACCTTTGAAATTCACTGAAAAAACCATAGGTTTCAGGCACGTTATAGTTAGAAATTAGCATTTAAAAAACCTTTGAAATTCACTGAAAAAACCATAGGTTTCAGGCACGTTATAGTTAGAAATTAGCATTTAAAAAACCTTTGAAATTCACTGAAAAAACCATAGGTTTCAGACACGTTATAGTTAGAAATTAGCATTTAAAAAACCTTTGAAATTCACTGAAAAAACCATAGGTTTTAGGGACAGTTATAGTTAGTTGGACATTGCACTCGTACAAAACCCGTGAAATTCCCCTGTTATAGTTAGTTCAGCTAACTATAACTCGCGCCTCGCAATGCACTGCTGATGACGTCACATATTACATCACTCATGACATGGTCAGTGACATCACTGATGACATCACTGATGACATCTCAAATGACATCACTGATGACATCATCCATGTGATAATTTCATGCATCTTCTCACACCCTAATATAACTTTTGATACACCCACTCTAAATTACAGACTGCCATTCTCAAAACCATAGACACTCCAACACCAAAAACTACATACCCACTCACTGATTCTTAGGTCTACACACACATCCACTCACTCACCTGTACAGTCACTCATACTTACAGTCACTCAGTACAGGACTATCATATGCACTCATACACCTATATAAACACTCACACACCGCCACTCATCCATAGAGGTACTCACACACCTAGTCAGTCATGCAAAAAATTAATCACACACCCATTTACTCACCTATACAGTTATACACACACCAGCTCACTTACTCATACAAATACTAGCACATTCTTACGCTCTTATACAATAACTGATACAAGCACACACGCATCCATACAGCCACTCTCACAATAACACACTCTCACTTATAGCCATTTAAATACTCTAACACACATATATACTGCCTTTTACATATGTAGTTACTCGCACATGTACCACTGAGATATACATTCACTCACTAACACACCCATACACACACTCACCCACCCAAGCAGTCCATCACAGATGCACTCTTGAAATCATGCACCCAGTGAATCACCCACTCACACATCTATGTATAGAGTCACACACACCCCACCCACACAAACACTCAGGCAGCCATACAGATACTCAGAGAACCAATCAATAACCCATATAGACACTCATGTAGCTATTCGCAAATCCATGCATCCACTTACACACCAACAAACAGACGGATACAGACATTCACACAGTTTAGTCACTAACCCATGCATTCAGTAAGATACGTTTAATCACTCACTTGTAGAGTCAGTCACTCACGTACTAAATCATCCATTCAGACACTTATACACCCACTCATTCTTCAATACGCCTTTCCCTATATATATTAAACATATTTAAACTTTACAGAAACACACAGTCACTGGATGATGTCATCAGTGATGTCATCAGTGATGTCATTTGAGATGTCATCAGTGATGTCATCAGTGATGTCACTGACCATGTCATGAGTGATGTAATATGTGACGTCATCAGCAGTGCATTGCGGGGCGCGAGTTATAGTTAGCTGAACTAACTATAACAGGGGAATTTCACGGGTTTTGTACGAGTGCAATGTCCAACTAACTATAACTGTCCCTAAAACCTATGGTTTTTTCAGTGAATATATATATATATATATATTTATATATATATATATATATATATATATATATATATATATATCTATCTTCAGGTACA
>CAWUFW010027245.1:0-28022 GCA_963921515.1 Calotriton arnoldi | reverse complement strand
CGCAAGTCAATTTATTTATTTTGATATGGAACTCCGACGGAGGTCCACAAAGATACACAAACAGATTAAAAGAGACATACTTTGCATATGATACAAAATTCTTCCTTTAGACATAGCAGCCTCCCAAAGAGATCCTTATATCGAACATACTGTATAATGTGCAAATAGTACAATAAATACATGAGACAATCAAATATCCAACCATCAGGTGTTACGACACAAGAGTAAAATTACTATTAAAAGTTACCTAATAAATAGTCAGAAATGTTTTAAAAAATTGGTATATCTTATAACAAACCATTTCATTTGGAGGAAACAAAACCAGTGAACGGGCCTCCTGGGCCGAGTGAATATTAAATTTGATAAAAAATGGCTTTAAAAACATATGCCTGGCCCTTTGCAGGTCCGAACACACAAATAAAACATGGTTAAGATCTAGGATTTGTAAATAACACGTTTCACATATTCTCTTCTCTCTTGGTATTTTGTCCCAGATACCAGTAACTTCTCTTAGAGGCAGCAAGTTAATTCTCAGTAGGAGTATCAGCCTTCTAATCCCATGAGGAATATTCCAAGTTAGATAAGGCTGAGGTGGTAACTAGTTACAATATCGAGAAAAAAAATATCGACTGGACATAATATCGAGTTTTTGATATCGAATGGACAGAATATCGAATTGCAAAAATACAGTGGTGCAGAATATCGAAATGCGGGTAAGAAATATCGAGTTCCACAATATCGAAGTTAGTAATATCAATTTTTTTTTGTGTGTTTTAAGTGTTAGTATATGTGTTAAAAGTATGTATTATTTTTGTAATGTATGTTTGAATTTTGTAAAAGTAATGAATTTTATGTTAATTAATTTTTTTGTAATTTAATTCTGTAGCGGGTTGTGGGTTTATAGGGGAATAGGGTGGGAAGTAATTTAATTATAATATATATTTTTAGCATTATTTAGAATTATTTAATTATATGTTAATTCTTTTTGCGTAATTTAATTCTGTAGCGGGTTGTGGGTTTATAGGGGAATAGGGTGGGAAGTAATTTAATTGAAATTAATTAATTAATTATTTTATAACTCAATAAATTAATATTTAATAATTTAAATTGTTAAGTACGTTAATTAATAAATTAGTATTATTATTATTATTATTAATTAATTATTAATGGATTAATAATTAATTTGTAATTATGTTAATTGTTTTTTTAATAATTAGTAATTAATTAGATATTAATTATTAACAATTATTTTGTAAATATGTTAATTAATTATATTGTTAATTGTAATTAGTTAATTAATTAATTGTTAAT
This sequence comes from Calotriton arnoldi, assembly GCA_963921515.1. Lineage (NCBI taxonomy): Eukaryota > Metazoa > Chordata > Amphibia > Caudata > Salamandridae > Calotriton > Calotriton arnoldi. The sequence continues at coordinate 26,711 of CAWUFW010027245.1, read as the reverse complement.
TAATTATGTTAATTTATTAATATGTTACAATATTGTAGGTGATGTTTATAGGGGAAAATGGCGGGAGGTAAATTAATGTTTTCAAAATAATTACTTGTTAATTATATTGCAGGAGTGGGTATATTAAATAATTCCCCTACGCTATCCAACACTTTCCTTACTGTTGCACTCACTGGAGTGGGAATAGTAATTTTTACCCTCCCGCTATCCAACGCTTTCCCTACTGTTGCACTTACTGGAGTGGGAATAGTAATTTTTACCCTCCCGCTATCCAACGCTTTCCCTACTTTTGCACTCACTGGAGTGGGAATAGTAATTTTTACCCACCCACTATCCAACGCTTTCCCTACTGTTGCACTCACTGGAGTGGGAATAGTAATGTTTACCCTCCCGCTATCCAACGCTTTCCCTACTGTTGCACTCACTGGAGTGGGAATAGTAATTTTCACCCTCCCGCTATCCAACACTAAAAATATTGATTATCTTTTAATATTATTAAGTTAATATATATGTATTAAAAAATAAAAATGAATGTTTTTTTTTTTTACTTACATTAATTATTTATTAATTTTAAGGTTATTTAAGTATTTTTAAGTGTTTACTTAATTATATTTATTATTTCATTAATTTTACATTACTTTTAAGACATTTAAAAAAGTCGATATTTTAACAAACTATATTATTTACAACGATATTTAGGATTCAATATTTTTGTACTTACCTGTTTGTAGATAGGAATTCGATATTCTGGTAGTCGATATTTTGTCACCGATATTTTTGTAGGTCGATATTTAGCTCCTCGATATTCTGTCAGTGATTCGGCTGAGGTTTATTCCCCAGGGCACTCCCACAAACAACCTCATTACTGGACCTGGACTGACTTAAAGCAGTATCTCTCACCAAACTGATAGAGGATACGGACTTCCTTAAAAGCTGCTTTAGTACAAACTTTGGCATAGGGGAAGCGGAGTTCAAGCTAAGACCAAATGTATCATTTGCATAAACAAAGGACCTAAAGAACGTTGATTGATCTTTTAATATATCAAAGATTTCTATTCTCAAGGAAGCCCTAAGTGTGCCCTCCTCCCCCAACAAAGAACTGCTGCCAGGGATAGAGTAAAAGAAGAGATTAAACCAAATTCAAGACGTAATACATGTGGGGCAGCCTGAGAGTTTAGGTTACAAATTTGACGCAAAATTCGTCCTTCAGCCTTATCGAAAGAGAGCCAGTGATTCATGTCCAATACCTCAGCAAAACCTCATGGGAACAGTCCAGCCCGAACTGCCAAGCGATGTCTTCCCTGGACCGGAAACAAGCATCCTGGGACCGGTTTCTGGCTTACAGCCGTCATCAGCCAGTCTATCTTGAATCCAGTGGCAAAGTGAGCAAGGGTCCCACATTTGGGCATACCCTGCCAACTTAGGGTGAACATAGCAAAACCAAAGGGGATGATGGACGGAGTGTTGAACATTGCAAGCACTCACCCCCAGTCAACTGATCTGGGTTTAATCCATCATCATTCTTTAGCTCACTCCGCCACCCCAGTTCAGACATGGCCATATGCAAATCAGTCTGACCCTGTGCCTCATGGGAACAGTCCAGCCCGAACTGCCAAGCCATGTCTTCCCTGGACCGGAAACAAGCATCCTGGGACCGGTTTCTGGCTTACAGCCGTCATCAGCCAGGCTATCTTGAATCCAGTGGCAAAGTGAGCAAGGGTCCCACGTCTGGGCATACCCTGCCAACTTAGGGCGAACATAGCAAAACCAAAGGGGATGATGGACGGAGTGTTAAACATTGCAAGCACTCACCCCCAGTCAACTGATCTGGGTTTAATCCATCATCGTTCTTTAGCTCACTCCGCCACCCCAGTTCAGACATGGCCATATGCAAATCAGTCTGACCCTGTGCCTCATGGGAACAGTCCAGCCCGAACTGCCAAGCCATGTCTTCTCTGGACCGGAAACAAGCATCCTGGGACCGGTTTCTGGCTTACAGCCGTCATCAGCCAGGCTATCTTGAATCCAGTGGCAAAGTGAGCAAGGGTCCCACGTCTGGGCATACCCTGCCAACTTAGGGAGAACATTGCAAAACCAAAGGGGATGATGGACGGAGTGTTGAACATTGCAAGCACTCACCCCCAGTCAACTGATCTGGGTTTAATCCATCATCATTCTTTAGCTCACTCCGCCACCCCAGTTCAGACATGGCCATATGCAAATCAGTCTGACCCTGTGCCTCATGGGAACAGTCCAGCCCGAACTGCCAAGCCATGTCTTCCCTGGACCGGAAACAAGCATCCTGGGACCGGTTTCTGGCTTACAGCCGTCATCAGCCAGGCTATCTTGAATCCAGTGGCAAAGTTAGCAAGGGTCCCACGTCTGGGCATACCCTGCCAACTTAGGGCGAACATAGCAAAACCAAAGGGGATGATGGACGGAGTGTTGAACATTGCAAGCACTCACCCCCAGTCAACTGATCTGGGTTTAATCCATCATCATTCTTTAGCTCACTCCGCCACCCCAGTTCAGACATGGCCATATGCAAATCAGTCTGACCCTGTGCCTCATGGGAACAGTCCAGCCCGAACTGCCAAGCCTTGTCTTCCCTGGACCGGAAACAAGCATCCTGGGACCGGTTTCTGGCTTACAACCGTCATCAGCCAGGCTATCTTGAATCCAGTGGCAAAGTGAGCAAGGGTCCCACGTCTGGGCATATCCTGCCAACTTAGGGCGAACATAGCAAAACCAAAGGGGATGATGGACGGAGTGTTGAACATTGCAAGCACTCACCCCCAGTCAACTGATCTGGGTTTAATCCATCATCATTCTTTAGCTCACTCCGCCACCCCAGTTCAGACATGGCCATATGCAAATCAGTCTGACCCTGTGCCTCATGGGAACAGTCCAGCCCGAACTGCCAAGCCATGTCTTCCCTGGACCGGAAACAAGCATCCTGGGACCGGTTTCTGGCTTACAGCCGTCATCAGCCAGGCTATCTTGAATCCAGTGGCAAAGTGAGCAAGGGTCCCACGTCTGGGCATACCCTGCCAACTTAGGGCGAACATAGCAAAACCATATATTAATGAAGGGGGAATTTTAACCTTGAAAACTGACAAAACGTGGCCAAAATGGCGTCTCCCACAAGTATTATAAAATCTGTTTAATGCACTCGCCTGGGAGACAGCCTTGCTAACACAAAGTTTGATGTGCTCAAGGTCTCGCCCTGTTTTTGAAAAAACCTTCCCCAAATATAGATACGAATCAATCAATTCCAATTTTTCAGAACCAAGCATCCATTTTAGACATCTCTTTATTCTAAGCCCTTTCTTGCGGAAAACCAAAATCTTGCTTTTAGCAATATTAATTTTCAGGAAGTGGGCTTCTGCATATTTGGTTAGGGCATCCAAATGACGTTGCAGACCTATGGGCATTAAATTGAATATTACCACATCATCCGCATATAATAAGTAACCAACGGACATTGTACCTTTTCTGGGTGCATCCCCCCTCACTGAGTTCAGGACGCCGGGGAGATCAGCAATGTACAAGGAAAACAAAAGAGGGGCCAGTAGGCAGCCCTGCTTAAGCCCATTATATGTTCTAATCTTGCATGAGAACCCCAGCGAACCTCCCATCAGAACTTGGCACCAGGTATCTGTATGCAGTTCCATAATAAGACCCAGAAGGCGGTGTGGTATACCAACATGAAAAAGCTTTCTCCACAGCGTTTGGCGATCCACTTTATCAAACGCCGTGGAGAAGTCGATAAAAGCTGCATACACTGACATGCCTTGTGAGAAAACATATTCCTCTACAATGGTCTGAACGACCGCAATATTGTCCAAGGTACCATGGTTCTTTCTGAAACCAGCTTGTTCAGGTGGTAGGATATTCTGGTCATGGGCCCATTGTTGCAGATGACATAATATACTTTTTGCGAATAATTTGCCTGAAGAATCCAGCAGAGCAATCTGTCTAAAGCTAGCCGGCAAAGTTTTCGGACCCCTTTTATACAACAGAACTATAATACTCCCCTTCCAAGAGGGGGATTTTGTTAGTTAGAAAACAGTAATCAAACAATGGTGCTAAGAAATCTCCCCATGCAGATGACTCCTTTTTAATTAGCGCAATCAGTATTCCATCTGGCCCTTGTGCGCCGGAGGTTCTGGTGTTCTTTATGAAACTTACCACTTCCTCCCCTGACGGGGGGCCAAATTCAGTAAGAGAAGATTTATCCACATCAATCGTCACAGGAACAACTGGGCTGTTACTTTTGTATAATAGGGAAATGTAATCCACCCAGTCCTTTTCTGGGATCGATATAGGCAAAGCCCTCTGCCTTGAAGCACAGTATTCCGCAATCAAGTGCCAATACTTTCTTGAATCTTTGGCCCTTGCGGCTTCCCTCAGCCCAATCAACTTGGCAACGCTCTTCCGCCATAGTGGTGGAGCCGCCACTGGGGGTGCGTCATCTACGTGTGATAGTCCTGAGCGACTCGCCCCCAGGCCCTCCTGCGCTACGCGTCCCACCTTCTCCTTACCTGGACATTGAAAGCGTGGCGCAATCCACTGCACTCTTTCCAAATCTGTGACTCAGCCAGCAGGAGCCTCAGCCAGGTGTGATTTTACTAGGCTGGGTACAGCAGTCGCTGCCTAGTCCGCTGGTGGACCTCCCGATGCAGCAGGGCCCCCTTAGGCGTGAAGTTGCAGCGCTCACGCCACACAAGTTTGACGTAGCACAGGAGCCTCGCCCTCCACAGCGTACGGCCAGGCCAAGAACATCCGGACTGTGATGCAGAGAGGCGCCGCACTGCGCTGGTAATCCCCTCCGTGCACCGCGGTGTAGTGGTGGATAAAAGTATGCAATGCAGACCTCCCTACATTGGTGCACAGGAGCGCCTCTGCCATTCACAGCTCCAAGGGGCTCATGGCAGTCTTCTCACACAGGTCAGCAACGTGTCTCCATGCGACCTGCCAGACTTCACCACCAGGTATGGGCGATCGCCGCCCATCAATGTCTACCGCCACGGCTCAGTTACTCCACAGCTCCTCCACATCACACTCCAGGCTCCAGATGCAGGTCCAGCAAGGCATCCAGGCTCCAGACGCAGGTCCAGCTAGGCATCCAGGCTCCAGACGCAGGTCCAGCGAGGCATCCAGGCTCCAGACGCAGGTCCAGCGAGGCATCCAGGCTCAAGACACAGGTTCAGCGAGGCATCCAGGCTCTCATCCTGGTCATTCTGGTTGTTGGCTGGCTTTCAGGGGTTGTTGATGTGTGCTGCACTTGGCCCTGGCTGCTCCATTCTGCATGTTGTTGGTTTTAATGCCTATTTCCTATTAGGGGGTCACTGATGGGTTATTTATTGCATTAGAGGCAAGAAAGCTCACGTTGGGCTGACTAACGTGAGTTTTTTTATCGCTAATGGGCCTATCGCTGGTTTTCGCACGCTAACGCTGGTTTCCCTATCGCCATCGCGCTAATGTTAGCGGCAGTTTTCACCGCCGTTCCCTGGAAATATCGCCATGTAGCGATGGCTTGGTAATAAGCCGTTAACATGGCGATAATTTTCAGGGTTAGGCGGCGATAGGAATACTGCCGCTAACTGGCCTTAGCGATAACTATCGCCAGGGCTTTAGAATATGCCCCTCAGTTTGGAAGATGGAGACCATAAAATTGAATCAGGCAGTTTTGAAGGACTGTTTAAAGCTGGACTTTGCAAACAAGATCCCATGGCTGAATTATGTAATATCTACTTTGGCAGTCTTGGGTTTTCCAGCACTTTTTGATAACCCCTCTATGGGGCCGATTCCGATCTCGGTCGGAGGCGCACCCAATACTATTCGGTCGGGAAAAAAGCCATGCGAAAGCCAGTTTCCCGACCGATCCGTACAACACCGAGCGAGCAAGTACGATGCGCACAACAGCAAAAATTCCGGCCGAGCCGTACTCACCCAAACCAGGTCCTGTTCTCCGACCGAGGCGAATCCGGAAACGCCGAATCGAGTCGCACGGAAGGGAAAATGCAGCCCCGTCCGGCCGGACAAGTACGATGCGCTTTCCGTACGCGCCGAACCCGTCGCTACGCACGGCACGTCAAAGCATCTGGGAGAGGCGCACATAAGCTCCGAATCGCGCCACAACACGATCCACGGCTACGAGGCGAACACAGCACCGACGAGGGCGACGCGAGCGGCGGGGACGAGCGAAGCGGCGAGGACGAAGCCAAGCGACGAGGACGACGCGAAGCAGCGAGAAGGACGAACGACACGAACCAACCATGAATCCCTTCGTCCCGATCATACCAATATTCTACATCTACTACCGGAACAGGCACGGACGCGTACGGCGCAGAAGGTAAGTCAGACACCAACCACAAAACACATACAACACGTACACGACACATCACACACATACACTGGGAATCTGAATATACTTACACCAGCAACAGCAGCACCATAGGGGCGGGATGCCCATCACCAATGCCACATATGCACACAGGGGCCTGAATGCGCGCCACCACCCCCAACCCAGGGGGGCTGGATGCCTACCACTACTACCACCCTTAGCCAGGGGGCAGGATGCCTACCACTACTACCACCCTCACCCAGGGGGGCAGGATGCCCACCACTACTACCACCCTTAGCCAGGGGGCAGGATGCCCACCACTACTACCACCCTCACCCAGGGGGGCAGGATGCCCACCACTACTACCACCCTTAGCCAGGGGGCAGGATGCCTACCACTACTACCACCCTCACCCACGGGGGCAGGATGCCTACCACTACTACCACCCTCACCCAGGGGGGCAGGATGCCCACCACTACTACCACCCTTAGCCAGGGGGCAGGATGCCCACCACTACTACCACCCTTACCCAGGGGGGCAGGATGCCTACCACTACTACCACCCTCACCCAGGGGGGCAGGATGCCCACCACTACTACCACCCTTAGCCAGGGGGCAGGATGCCTACCACTACTACCACCCTCAGCCACGGGGGCAGGATGCCTACCACTACTACCACCCTCACCCAGGGGGGCAGGATGCCCACCACTACTACCACCCTTAGCCAGGGGGCAGGAAGCCTACCACTACTACCACCCTTAGCCAGGGGGCTGGATGCCTACCACTACTACCACCCCCACTCATAGGATGGACAATGCATGACACAACAAGCACACCACAACCTAGGGAATGCAAGATTAAGACATCCCCCCACCACCATGACAAGCGTGTGAGCAGGCTGTGTCAAATGCCTACAACACCGAACATGACTTTGAACATACAATGTGACCCCCTAGCACATGTGCCACACATATATGTGTGTGGCACCCACAATGCAAGCAGCCCATGACCATTGTGGCAATGGGGCCTAAACCCCCATCATCACAGTGACCAAAAGGCAAGTGTGGGGTCCATAGCTGAAGCACATTTTGACCATTGTGGCAATGGGGTCTAAACCCCCATCATCACAGTGACCAAAAGGCAAGTGTGGGGTCCATAGCTGAAGCACATTTTGACCATTGTGGCAATGGGGTCTAAACCCCCATCATCACAGTGACCAAAAGGTAAGTGTGGGGTCCATAGCTGAAGCACATTTTGACCATTGTGGCAATGGGGTCTACACCCTCATCATCACAGTGACCAAAAGGTAATTGTTGACAAAGAAAGAGCTGCAACTGCCAAACTGCATGGATCATTCCTGGTCACAGAACCAAAAACTCATCTGTGGCAAAGTAGTGTATGTGTCCCATTGCAACATAAATTGGGGGAGCCAAATACTGCAGTGCAAATGAAACATTCCTTTGGCCATGTGCAGACAAACAACACCCATGGGGGCTGAGACCGTCAACAGTCATCAATGACACAATGACAGAAGTGACCATCAGAATGCAGAACCACATATTTGCACCAATGGGCACACAAATGCAGATACCCTGTGGAGACAGCAGATGTGAGGTGAACAGATACCATACCATGGCAGCAATGGGACACACAAACCATGATCACTGTGCTGACCGATGACCTAGGAGTCCCAGGGACAGCAGGGGAAACACACCAAACAACATACAGCCAATGGCACACCCAAGATATGCCAATGCAGTGGTGCAGATGCACAAACACAAACAGGCAGACCAACACTGTCATCATACACAGCAGGTGAGGGGTGGGGGTGCCAGTGTCCCCAGGCAACAACACAACACATGAGGAGAGCTGAATACCAATCATACAGATGTGCATACACTGCCACACTAAGGTAACTCATGGATCCAAATCCCCTATGTAGGCAAGCAGGCATTGACAGGTGAGAGGGAGCACAAAACACACATGTCACACAGGCACGTAGGAACAACAACTGACACAGCAAGTCACAGACACACCACAGCACCACCCCCAGGGCCCCCACAATGTGGTGACCCTGGGCTGAATAAAAATACCACTGTGATGACAAAGCTAAATGTCGATCACACTGTGAACCACAGTCAGGTGTCCTGAGCAACTAACTACCATCACACCTACACAAGCACAAATCAATCAGCATGGCCAGTAAGCCAAGGCCAACATGGAGGCAGGGGACTAGCCGGGCAACAACTCTCATCTGCACACACTCAAGACCACACCCCTCGACCTCCAACAATGTGCAGCAGTGAAGTACACATGCACTGGTGACATTGCACATGCACCCATGACTATTCCAGGGTGGTGGGTGGGAACCAAGGTGTAGAAACACATCACACATGGACACTCAACAAGACTCCTGAATGTCTGACACACTGCACACTACGCTGTACATGGACATGACGGCAATACCACACCGACCAATGGGATCCCAGCCACAGTCACACACCAATGAAGAAGCCAAGGTCACCCACAAAGAACACACATAGACAACAACCAACATTGCAGCCCGGACCCTAAGGAGTGCCAGCAGTCACACACACAACGTGTCACAATCACTGAAAGATAACACAAACTGGAAATCACATGACAGGGGCAAACAACAAGTGCCAAAGGGAAACCTGACTGTGACCCATCTGCGTCTGCACACAAACTCTGCCCTGACAGCAAACACACCTATGGGTGACACCCTGATGACCAGTAATGTGCCATGCACCCACATCACAGAGAACACAGGGAGAAGACTTTGGGGGAACATAGCTCAAGTCAGCAAGCATCACAAACAGGTACAACACTAGGGATCACAGCATGCGCAGATGAATGGAAGTGAACACACAGACATGCACATACAACACACACCTTGGGCGCAGGCAATGTCACACGTGTACACACTGCCATGAGGGGACTCCACTCCTGTGTGAGGAAAGCTGTGCCATATGTTGCCTCAGTAGGGCCCCATCATGTCAGCTGAGCACTTGGTCACACAATAAACAATTAGCACCAAATGAGGGCTCCCATCACATCAGCCTGGTCATGGATGTGCCAACGGAATCATCAGCACAGATCCAACACACTTGTATAGCAATGTTGCACTGACTACACGGATGAGTCCCTCCCCATTGATGCCCAAACCTGCATGTCCACTGGAGATGGCAACACGGTCAGGGAAGTAGACAAATGCAACGATGGCAGGCACAACAGATGTGCAGGGGTGGAAGCCACAGATATGAAATTGCCAATGTAAGTAGGAAACCCATTGCCAAATACTGAACACATGACACCCTCAGATGCTGCTATTGATGACATGGATACACCACATGATAGGACACATTCCCCCTGGACCACATGGGTTCCTGCACAGTAACACTTCATAATCATGAGACCAGATATCACCATCACTGCAGCAAGGGCATGGTTAGCTGCACCAACAACATGTACATCTGAAGCATGAGCACTAGAGAAAAGAAAGTTGCTTTATTCAGCATATGTGTTGTTTGATAACGACGTCCAGAAGAAATTAGAGCAAAGGCCAATGGCCAGTCCATTGTCAAAGTTCAAACAGGGTGACACTGGCAGATGTCACCCTACGCATGCCTGCACAATACCAGGGACAATCCACTAGGAGGGGCAACCGGGGGGCAGGCCAGGCACCGCAGGGACAGGATCAGGGCTCACCAGGGGGAGTCAGGGAAGGGGTGGTGGGTGCTGGAGAGCCACTGACAACTGCAGTGGAGGTGTCTGACATGGTGTGTGCCGGCACAACTGGGGGCATGACACAGATGTCGTGGGTGCCGGCACAACTGCAGTGGACCCTGCAGATGGGGTGGACAGGTCCGCCACTGCAGTGCCCAAGTCAGACAGGGCGGTAGTGGACTCCACTGCAGTGCCTACCTCCAGGGGAGGAGAATGGGGAACAGGCAAGGTGGGTTGGACAGAGGGGGAGGACACCCTCACCACATCAGTGGCACAGACAAGCGCAGCGGGGGTGTGGTGCTGGGAGAGCAAGTGGCAGGGGGAGAAGGCCGGAGCATCTTGGGGATGGTATATCTGTGGGTGGGGGAACCTGGGGCAGGGTGTGGTGGGGGCACCTGTGCAGTGGGGGCCTGAGGGATGGAGGACGGAGACCTTGTGCCTGAGCTGCAGGGCGGTGGCGGGGTCTTGCTCTTAGCACTCCGGGGGACTTGCGGGTGGGGGCCTCAGTCCGTCTGCGCCTGGGGGAGGGTGTCCGGGGGCGAGGGGCACTCTGCTCCGTGTGGGTGGGCTTCCTCTTCCCCCGGGATGCTGGAGCAGCTTCATCGGTGGGGAAGAGGCCGAGGTCACAGAGGAAGAGCTGCTGTGACTTTGGGGTTGCAGGTGAGGCAAGGGAGGGTGCTTTGGAGGGAGAGGGAACTGAGGACTGCGCAGTGCATGTGGATGCGTGTGTGTGTTCCAGGGCCCCATCCCCTGTGAGTCTGGCTTCAGTCCCCTGAATGTGCGTGCGTGTGCGTTTTGTCATTGGCGTGTGTGTCAGTGTGCTGGATGTGTGTGTGCTGGTGTGTGCCTGTGCCGGTGTGTGTGTGCCTGGGATGGGTAAGGTGCTGGGGAGTGTGGATGGAGCAGAGGCAGGAGGGGTGAGGGACCGTTTGAGGAGGGACACTGCTGCCGTCAGGGAGGAGTCCATGGACCTATTGCCCCTCTGTAGGTCAGACATGCCCGATGAGATGCCCTCCATGAACGACACCAGCTGAGTCAACAGCGCGGTGTGCGCATGGAGGACACTCAGCATGGCTGTCTGCCCTACATGGAGCTGGCGAAGGAGGTACACAGACTCCTCACTCAGGGCAGCAGGGGACACAGGGGCAGGGGTGCGGTGCCTGGCCCAAAGGAGACACGCTCCCGGACATGGGAGCCTCCACGGACCTGGGGAATGGGAGCCGATGGGAGGGCGGTGGTGGTGCTGGTGGTGGCGGGGACAGCAACACTAGCTGGGGTGTGGTGGCTGCTGACACCCGCCTCCACAAGGGAGTCATCCTCCGAGTTGCTCTGGTCCTCAGCTGAGGTGGATGCTGCTGAGGACTCCTCGGTGTGGCTCCCCTCGCCCTCCGTGCCACTGGGTCCCTCCGACCACTCCTCGGCTGCTGACCCAGTCTGGCTCTCCGGCTCCTCCTGGTCCGTGGAGCTGTCCCCTTCCGTGGCCGTGGATGTATCTGCAAACAATGGGGAAACAGACAGACATCAGTCACCTGCACCAAACGCACACACCACTGTGAGCACAGCACATTACAGAGCAAGCCCTGGCATCATTAGTTGTACATTGCTAAAAGTGCCCTAATTGAACAGGAGAAGTCAATTGTCAGTCTGATGCCAAGCATGGCACTCACATCCCACATGGCCTTGCACCCATCTGTCTGGTGTCTGTTGGATTGCAACACCCCAGTGTTGACACATGCACCAAGTACACAGTAGTTGGACAGTGCAGAGGACACGGTGTGGACACATCACAGCTCTTGCCACTGAGTCAGTACAGGTTTACGGATGTAAGGGATGCCCAGAGTCAAATAGGAAATGCATGTGATGCATACCAGCGACAGACACCATGATGCACCCATGTCCTGATAGCCAGCGCCACTATGGTGTGCATGTAGCACATGTCACTCCCCTGCAGGATCACCAATCAGTAGACACATGCCATGGCGGAGGCATGACTGCAAAGTCATACATCACTGTCTCAGTGATGTATGACTTTGCAGCCAGACAACAACACTCTGCACTGTGTCACAATAGTAGGTCATGGGGAATGCAAGTCCTGGAGCTGCACAAGTGCACATGTACATCCCCCACAACACATCCTCTTAACCCTCATCTGTCCAGGTCATACCTATTGGACATATGGGAGACCTGTGACACTACCCTCTGAACCTGAGCCCCTCACACTCTGCTGTGCATGGGGAACAGCTGCCTGAACTTCACATTTACATGCCCCAGTCTGCATGGGCAGCTGATCAGACACCTATGTGTCACACAAGTATCGTCTCCTATGGTCACATCTCCAGTGGCATGCTGAGCCCCTACCAAGAAACTCCACAGCAGTCCTGGCGACTAATCCACAGCACACTGACACAGAGGCAGACACCTGAGGGGTCAAATCACTGTGCACAATGTGTCCTCTGATACACGGGAGTGGGAGTACAGAGTGTATTGTATGGCCTGGAGTAGGCATGACTGTCCAGCCCCACATGAATGAGGGATGAGCCCTGGACTGTAGGCAGCTGGCTAAGTATGTGTGACACACGTCATATACATACTCCTGGGGCCCGAACATTGTTCCCACCCGCAGCATGGGTGTGTGCCAGGTACCCCAGCCACATGTGGTGGATCAGCTCAGCAATTGGACCACAGATCAAAGTAACACGCTGAATACATGTCAGAATACAGGCATTGTGTAAGCAATGGACCCACCCATGATGCCCACCACAGAGTCAGGGAAACAGATGCTGTCTCCCACCTTGAGTCAAGCAAACTGCAAGGACACAGTCCTAAGTGACAGAATTCCCTGCATGTAAGGGCCACACCTGGGTATCAGATGAGGAGTGGGCAGTGCACAATAGAGGGACATGGCTCCTGGACAACATGACTGCTGTACTGTGGCAGTTCAACCTGGCCCGAGGAGGGCACATAGCATGTTAGACAGAGTACACAGTGCAGTCTTTGACTCACCCCCTCCTTGCTGCTCTCTGGCCTTCAGCTGCCCATCCAGGTCTGGAAAGACCACCGCCAGGATCCTGAGCATGTGGGGGGTCAGGGTCCGTGTTCCGCCCCTCCTGCGAGGAGGCGACAGCTTCAGCTGGACCCGTGCAATCCTCCGGGTCCAGCCCCGAAGGTCCTGCCACCTCTTTTGGCAGTTGCGGATCCGGCGCTTGTAGACCCCCACGGACCGGACAGCCCGGACGATGTCCTTCCAGATCTCATGCTTCCGATGGGCAGAAGCCTGTCAGGATGACAAAGTGATAAGGCCATTACTACACATGCAACATATCCGTGCATGACACAGTTGCATATACATGTCGCAATCACAGGGGCACATGGTGTACACAGGCAGTGCACGGCTGCCCATGGACAGTTTTCCAGAAGTCACTACATGGTATCATTGCATGGGGAGTAAAACCCTGTTCAGAAGCACTGTCACTGCACCATACCTGTCCAGTGCAAGTCACTACACACTATGGGGGGTGACAACTACTCAGTGAGCCTGCTAGCCAGTGGTGTGCTGACTCTCAGCCTTGCTAGTCAGACAAAATGCACATTCAGAAAGGCAGTGCACAGAACACTCACCTGCTCCCCTGGTGTCCCATACAGCTTGCTGTACTGTGGAAGTAGGCTGTCCAGCAGGGCCTGGTTCTCTTCAAGGCTGAAGGCTGGGGCTCTCTCCACAGTACGTGCCATTGCAGGGTCCAGAGGGGCAGAGACAGCAGCAGTGCAGTGGCAGATGTCGTCCTGGAGCATGTAGTGCAGGCAAGTGGGCTCTCAGGGGAACATGCAGCAATATATATGTGCTGGAGAGGCAGATACTGTCCCTTGTGTCCAAAGTGATAGGTCCAAGTCGTTTGCATCTTCTGAATCTGGCCAATCCATGGAATAGCAGCACCAAAACACGCCCACAGCATCCTTCAAAATTTCAACTTCATGACATACATGATTTTGCAACATTGTTGTGGGTGACCAACTGATTTTCCAGCAACCGACTCGTTCGAATATTCGAAAACGCGTCCGTTGCCAGGCAAGCCCATTGTCAATGGGTGCGCACCGATCGGTCCATTGCTGTACAACGCGCACAGGGGTACAACGCGTACCCGCACACATTGAATGCAATGGGCCGGCCGGAGGCACCGATCGGTCCATTGCTGTTCAACGCGCACAGGGGTACAACGCGTACCCGCACACATTGAATGCAATGGGCCGGCCGGAGGCACCGATCGGTCCATTGCAGTACAACGCGCACAGGGGTACAACGCGTACCCGCACACATTGAAAGCAATGGGCCGGCCGGAGGCACCGATCGGTCCATTGCTGTTCAACGCGCACAGGGGTACAACGCGTACCCGCACACATTGAATGCAATGGGCCGGCCGGAGGCACCGATCGGTCCATTGCTGTACAACGCGCACAGGGGTACAACGCGTACCCGCACACATTGAATGCAATGGGCCGGCCGGAGGCACCGATCGGTCCATTGCTGTTCAACGCGCACAGGGGTACAACGCGTGCCCGCACACATTGAATGCAATGGGCCGGCCGGAGGCACCGATCGGTCCATTGCTGTACAACGCGCACAGGGGTACAACGCGTACCCGCACACATTGAATGCAATGGGCCGGCCGGAGGCACCGATCGGTCCATTGCTGTTCAACGCGCACAGGGGTACAACGCGTACCCGCACACATTGAATGCAATGGGCCGGCCGGAGGCACCGATCGGTCCATTGCTGTTCAACGCGCACAGGGGTACAACGCGTACCCGCACACATTGAAAGCAATGGGCCGGCCGGAGGCACCGATCGGTCCATTGCTGTTCAACGCATCACTGTACATGTGACTGGCATATGTCAGCATGCCTATCTCAGATGGACATATGCCAGCCACAGATAGCTCCCAGGGAGTGAGGGGCACACCTACATCATGACAGCCTGTCCAAACCTTATCATAAGGCATGTAAGGCTGCATTTCCTATTGTGTGTATGTTGGTGTACATGTTGTCCTGTGGGTGTCACCTGTGGGCAGCCACCCCCAGGCTGTGCACGTGTTAATGGGGACAGGATCCTGGGTGTTACGTGTACGTGACCACTGTGATGTGCAACTGTTCATATCTGTGCATGTGCCATGGTCACATTTCACAGTGGTGTTTGTGTATGTCATGTCACATACCCCGTGAGTCCCATGTGGGACGGTATGTTTGAGCCAGGGTGTCCCAGTGGCACAATAGTGATGGCCCTCCACAGTCTTTGTGCATGTAGTGTTTACAATGTCTCTGATTTCATGTGCACAATGGGAGACAGTCTCCACATCCACGTTGTGTGTGCATGGACTCTGATGTTGTGCGTGTGTGTCACAGACGTCCATGGCTCTCCTGCCATGGCAAGTGTGGCCACTACCTGTGGGGGTCATGTTTGTTTTGTTGTGGTGTACACATGATACTCCAGGTGATGCCAGTGTCCATGTGGCATTACAGGGTCCCTGGGAATGTGCCTGTCGTTGAGCTGTGGTGCCTGGGGCACATCTGTCCTCACATGTCACTGGGGGGGTGACTGTGACACAGCATCATGATATCCAATGGGCCAACCTGGGACAAATTGATGCCACCTGTAGGACCGTGTTGACAGATGTTGGCCATGTATGTACCATACATGTCGTTCCGGTACTGCACACTTCATGTAGTTGTGCCTCATGATGATGTATGTTGGGATCTTGAGTGTGTTCAATGCCGCATATGTGGGGTGACTGACGATCTTGCTTACTTCTCCTCTGCACTGCAGGGCTCCTGCTGTCCATCGGCCATTCCCAGACCTGGCAACGATGGTGGAACGGGACAGCATCCGACGGTACCGCTTCACCAGGCAGCTGATTGAGGATTTGGCAGTGCAGTTGTCCCCACATTTGCAGCCTGGCCGGCCGTATCCTACAGCGCTGACCCCCAAGGTGAAGGTGATGGCAGCCCTACACTTCTTTGCCACCGGTACCTTCCAACATACTGTGGCGTCTGCTGGTGGGATGTCACAGACCATGTTCAGCCGTGTGCTCCGCGATTTCTTGGCGGCAATGTTGCTCTTCCTGAACCGGTACATCTATTTCCCTAGACTGCGACGACTCACTGACGTGAAGAGTGACTTTTATGCCCTGGGGAGGATGCCGCATGTCATTGGCTCCATTGATGGGACACATGTGGCTTTGGTACCACCACAGGCCCAGGAGCAGGCCTACAGGAACCGCAAGCACTACCACTCGGTCAATGCACTGGTGGTGTGTCTTGCAGACATGACCATCACACACGTGTGTGCCCGTTTCCCTGGTTCAGCACACGATGCCTTTGTGATGAGGAGTAGTCGCATCCCCAGGTTGATGGCACAGATGCAGAACCAGCGTGCCTGGCTTGTCGGTGTGTACTGACTTTGTGCCATTGTGTGTGATCTGATCTGTAGTATTCCGCCCACTTTTCCAAGTCAGCTGATGTGCACTTGTCTGTCCGTAGGTGACTCGGGATACCCCAACATGCCGTGGTTGCTGACACCCCTCAGGAACCCTGTGACACCTGCCCAGATGCGCTACAATGAGGCACATGGTCGGACCAGGAGAGTGATTGAGCGGACCTTTGGTCTCCTGAAGAGCCGCTTCCGCTGCCTGGACAAGACCGGAGGGTCCCTCCCATATGCCCCTGCGAAAGTGTGCAAGATTATCATCGTCTGCTGCATGCTCCACAACCTGGCAGTGCGGAAGGAGTTGCCTCTCATCCAGGATGACGATGACCAACATCCGCCACCTGTGGAGGATCCTGGCCTGGACCACGATGCCAGTGACGATGATGATGATGATGGTGATGGTGATGTCCGCACACAGCTCATCACCAACTTCTTTAGCTGAATGTGAGTATCCTGAGGTGTCATGTCAATGATGTGAGTTGGCATGATGTGTGGGTGGTGCTCTGGTGCTGTTGGAGTGTGTCCATGGGCTACTTGACTGGATGTGTGTTGCGATGTGTGCTTACAGGTGGGCTGTACTCCCCAACAGTGTTCACATGCTAACTTGGTTCTGGGTGGGTATCTTGTAACATGTATTGTGCATGAGTTTTGCTGTTCTGTCCTGTACTCCATTGCTTTTGACTGTGTGTCATTTCTGTCCTTCACAGGGTACTTTCAGATTCGTTTGGTCAACTGTGTCCACCGACGACGTGATTGCACATCCAGGCTGGTAGCTGTTGTGTCCCTACAGGTGATGTGCGCCACACCCATGGACTTCCTTCTGTCTACAGTTGTTGACTGTGTGCCCGCTACCAGGTGGGGTTACCTTGCATCTGTAGTGGTTACGGCATGTTGCTACTGTGTAATAAACCTGTGCTTCACTTAGTGATGTGCGTTGTCTGTGGTCACACATTTGACTGCCATTTGCTTACTGCACCTGTGGGCTACTTGACTACAACTGGGAATGGGTGTGGTGTCTGTGCATTGCACCGTCTTCCCTGGCAACATCAGTGTAGGCAATGAGTCAGATGGCCTAGGTGTGTATGTGTTGTGTAGCCCTGGTGGTGTGTCTCCCTCATATGTGTCACGTTGCCTGTACTCACATGCCTGTGTTGTCCTTGCTGTTGCAGTTCGCATACACAGTGTAATTTTGTTGTTCATCATCCCCATAACAGCACCCACGTTGGAATCACGACAGAGGCAAGTATGGTGTATTATTGTGTTTATTGTGATACATCTGTGATAATAGTGCATAGGATGGATTGTGCTGTACATGAATCTTGCAATCCCAAGTTCCTAGATGAATAGAAAGTCCAGGTAGACAGGATCCCCAGTATCGGGGCCACAGTTGTCTGACACATTGTTCCAACTTGTACTCCCCATGCAATGTGTGGGAGTAGTGTTGCCATCAACAGGGTGAACAGTCTGTGCACAAAGGCGAAAATCCAGAACAGGTTCAGGCTTCCTGGGAGTTGCGCTTGGCCATCAGCCTCTCACTTTCCCCTCCTCGGACGACCCCTCTTCTTGGGGGGGGCCCTCAAGTGCAGGCTGCTGCGGTGCAGGGGACTCTCCGCCAGAGTCCTCCTCCCTCCCTGTGGCAGTTGCAGTTTGTTCGGTACCAGATGTTGTTGGCACACAGGGAGGTGTGGACTGGTTGCTGTTCATCTGGCGGAGGCATTGTAAAATGTCCCTGTGCACCGCCGTCATCTCATGTAGTACATCCCACTTGGACTCCACGCGGGTCATGTGGGAGTCCACACGTGACATGTGTGACTCCACGTGGGACATGTGGGAGTCCAAGCGGGCATGATGGGCAGCCTGCTGCTGTTTGATGTCTCTGAGGAGCCCCACTACCTGGCTGAGCTCTCCGGTGCTGGACTGGTACGCATCAGCTATGCGTACCAGTTGTGGGTCTTCATGCACACCAGCAACGTCTGCAAGCAGCGACCTCTGTCTCCCACCCCTCCCACCACCCCTGCTGACATGTGCAGTGTGTGCAGTTGCACGCACAGATAACCCTGGTCCACCTTGGGGGTTGGTGGTGGTGGTGGTGTCCATGGCCCCAGGTTGGTCCAGGGTCACTGCGCTGGTGTTGTTCCTTATTCTGTCCATGTCGGCAGGGATGGTATTCGTGGTGACAGTCGTTGGAGGGGTGGGTGCAGGGGGTGCAGCTGGTGGACCTGCTGGTGCTGCAGCTGGTGGTCCTGCTGGTGCAGCATGTTGACTTGCACCGGATGTGCCAGGTTGTTCTTCATCGTCCGAGGAGGACAGAGGCTGTACGACGCCAGTGAGCTCGGCATCCTCTTGAGCCTGGGACTGGGACTCCTCAGCGTCTGCTGCTGTGTCCCTATCATCACCTGTTTTTGGGAGACACAAACAATGTATGTCATGTTTCTGCAGGCATCAGTGGTTGACACACCTGACAGTTGTGACTGTGCCTCGGGGTGCGGGCCTGTACATTGTATGGTCCTAAGTCGTCACAGTCAGGGGTTGATATTGGTGTGGCACATTGTCCTGCATTATTTGGGCATTTCTATGTATTCTCTGGGGTGTGAACATGGTCTGCATTGATTGTGTTTGGTTGACAGCCAGACCTCCTTCCCACCCACCCACCCACCCAGTCAGTTATCCCACCATGGAACGTGCTTGCATTGCAGGGAGTGTAAGTTGTCTCTCAGGATGTCAGTCAGTGGTGTCCTGCTGTTAGTTGGTGCACAGTTGGCAGCAGGGCCTTGTGCTCCCCACAGCAGTAGCCAGTGTCAGCCATCTTGTGAGTCCTTCTCCACTCCCTGTGATGTGAGCATGGTTCAGGGTGGTGTTGATGGGCCAGTTGTGAGGCAGAGCAATGTCTGTGACTATGACTCCCATCATGCTATTGCCTCCACCCCCCTTCCCAGCATGCCCATGCTTCCTTCCTTTTGACTCTGCTTCCCTGTGGGGTGGGCTGGCTGTGCTGACAGGATGGCTGGGAGTGTTGTCCTGGCAGTTGTTTGGCTAAGAGTCCCAAGAGGGTCCCTGTGCTTCACACAACATAACACAGGGTGGTGGTGCTTTGTGGGATCTTGTGTTAGGATGGAGGGCATTGCATTCTACCAGGTGGGTACTGTGGAGTTTGTGTTGGGGGGGGTGTGAGGGGAGGTGCTGGTGACTATGGTCAGTGCTGCAAGTCCCCCTTCCCACCCAGCCAGCCAGATATCCCACCATGGAACGTGCTTGCATTGCAGGGAGTGGAAGTTGTCTCTCAGGATGTCAGTCAGTGGTGTCCTGCTGTTTGTTGGTGCACAGTTGGCAGCAGGGCCTTGTGCTCCCCACAGCAGTAGCCAGTGTCAGCCATCTTGTGAGTCCTTCTCCACTCCCTGTGATGTGAGCATGGTTCAGGGTGGTGTTGATGGGCCAGTTGTGAGGCTGAGCAATGTCTGTGACTACGACTCCCATCATGCTATTGCCTCCACCCCCTTCCCAGCATGCCCATGCTTCCTTCCTTTGACTCTGCTTCCCTGTGGGGTGGGCTGGCTGTGCTGACAGGATGGCTGGGAGTGTTGTCCTGGCAGTTGTTTGGCTAAGAGTCCCAAGAGTGTCCCTGTGCTTCACACAACATAACCCAGGGTGGTGGTGCTTTGTGGGATCTTGTGTTAGGATGGAGGGCATTGCATTCTACCAGGTGGGTACTGTGGAGTTTGTGTTGGGGGGGGGTGTGAGGGGAGGTGCTGGTGACTATGGTCAGTGCTGCAAGTCCCCCTTCCCACCCAGCCAGCCAGATATCCCACCATGGAACGTGCTTGCATTGCAGGGAGTGTAAGTTGTCTCTCAGGATGTCAGTCAGTGGTGTCCTGCTGTTTGTTGGTGCACAGTTGGCAGCAGGGCCTTGTGCTCCCCACAGCAGTAGCCAGTGTCAGCCATCTTGTGAGTCCTTCTCCACTCCCTGTGATGTGAGCATGGTTCAGGGTGGTGTTGATGGGACAGTTGTGGGGGTGAGCTATGTCTGTGACTGTGACTCCCATCATGCTATTGCCTCCACCCCACTTCCCAGCATTCCCATACTTACTTGCTTTTGTGGGGAGTTCAGTGTGTGTGGGTGTGAGGGCAATGGCAAGATGGCTGACAGTGGTGTCCTGCTGTTGGTTGGTGTGCAGTTCCCAGCATGCCCTTGTGCTCCCCACAGCAGTAGCCAGTGTCAGCCATCTTGTGTGTCCTTCTCCACTCCCTGTGATGTGAGCATGGTTCAGGGTGGTGTTGATGGGCCAGTTGTGAGGCTGAGCAATGTCTGTGACTACCACTCCCATCATGCTATTGCCTCCACCCCCCTTCCCAGCATGCCCATGCTTCCTTCCTTTTGACTCTGCTTCCCTGTGGGGTGGGCTGGCTGTGCTGACAGGATGGCTGGGAGTGTTGTCCTGGCAGTTGTTTGGCTAAGAGTCCCAAGAGTGTCCCTGTGCTTCACACAACATAACCCAGGGTGGTGGTGCTTTGTGGGATCTTGTGTTAGGATGGAGGGCATTGCATTCTACCAGGTGGGTACTGTGGAGTTTGTGTTGGGGGGTGTGAGGGGAGGTGCTGGTGACTATGGTCAGTGCTGCAAGTCCCCCTTCCCACCCAGCCAGCCAGATATCCCACCATGGACTGTGCTTGCATTGCAGGGAGTGGAAGTTGTCTCTCAGGATGTCAGTCAGTGGTGTCCTGCTGTTTGTTGGTGCACAGTTGCCAGCAGGGCCTTGTGCTCCTCACAGCAGTAGCCAGTGTCAGCCATCTTGTGAGTCCTTCTCCACTCCCTGTGATGTGCGCATGGTTCATGGTGGTGTTGATGGGACAGTTGTGGGGGGGGGCAATATGTGTGACTGCGACTCCCATGATGCTATTGGCTACACTGACTTGGCCAGCATACACAGAATTCCTTCCTTTGAGTGGTCTTCACTGTGTGTTGGTGTTGTTGTGGTGGCTACATGTGTGGATGTGTGTGTTAGTTCTATTTGTGCCACTGCCTAGCTGTAGTTGTGGTTGTGTTTGTACATGTGTTGGCACAGTTGGATGTGACTTTTTTGATGGCATGTGTTGTGTTTATCTGACTGACATACACATTTTGGGATGATTCTGTTCTAGTTGCTGTGTAATTGCTATGAGTGCATGGTTTGACTCTCCCCTTGACAGTGATGTGTGTGTTTTGTGGCAGTATATTGTGTACATTTGTTGTGTACTCACCAGGCTCTGGGATGTCCTCTAGTCCATATATGCTCACTGGCGGTAGGATGGCCCGCACCTTCTCCTCCCAGGGCCTGAGGTATATTGGCTTGGCAGGAGGGCCACTGCCGGTGTGTTGGCTGTTGATGTAGTCTTGCTTCAGCAGTTTCCGTACCCTCCTGCGCACGTCATACCACCTGTTCTGGATGTCGGTCTTTGTGCGCCGACATGGTGATTGGGCGTTCACCCTGTTGATGATCCTCTCCCACATCTTGGTTTTCTGTGACATGGGGGTCTGTTGGACCAATGTGCCAAACAGCTGTGGCTCTACCCTGAGGATCTCGTCTACCAGGACTTCCAATTCACAATCTAGGAACTTGTGATTCTTCTTGGGGGGCATGCTGATGGGTGGTGATGGTGGGTGATGTGTGTGTTGGTGTGCAGGTGAGGGTGTGTGGGTGTGTGTTGTGCTGGGTGTATGTGAGGTAGGTATTTGTTGGTGTGCTGCTGGTGTGTGGCTTGTGTGAGGGATGAGCTGTGGGTGTGTGGTTGCTTTCTCTTGGGTGCTGGCAGTGGAATGGCATTTGCAAAGGCTCATGGTAGTGATTTGTGTCCTTTATATAGGTGGAGTTGTGGGTGTGTCTTTGTTCTCTGTCCCCACCCCCCAGTATTTATTGGCTTGGTAATTGCTTGTTTGGCCTTTTTTGGTTGATTTTTCCTTTGTGCTGTTTGTGTATGTTGGAAACGTTCTTGTGACCGAGTCGGACCCTGCATTGGTCTCGTACGGTGTTTTCCGTTTCGTTCACGCTGTGTTTGTGCAGTTTTGTATGCTGCGTACGCGTCGGTCGCGGTGTATTGTGTTGCTTCGGCTCGGTTTTGTATGCGTGTCGGTCGTACGGCTTGTCCTCCGTCCGACTCGGTCGGGTTTTCGCGCCTTGCATCGTACTTTGCGGGTTGGAGTTGGCGGGTACGATTCGGTCGGATTTGTTCCGGGTGCGTGTCGGTCGGTTGGATTTGCGTGTTTTTCCGGCCGGATTGCTATTTTCCGAGCGGCTCGGTCGGTCGGCTTGGTTTCCTGACGTGTCGGTCGGATTTATCGCGGCTTGCATCGTACTTGGCGTGTCGGGCGCCACTGGTACGTGTCGGTCGGTAATTTTTCCGGCTCCGAGTCGGTCGGTGCTTTTTCCGGCCCGAATCGGAATCGACCTCTATGTGTACTCGCTTTTCCAAGGTAACACTTAAGGAGATCTTTCAGGCAAAGGCAGCTACTGATAAGTGGGAGCGAAATAAAAATAAAAGAACTGTTGGATTATACCATATGTCTCCCCAAATGAAGGGTAGCGTGCTGTCAGATCTGGCTTTTGTAAAAAAATCCCAGCATCTTTTTATATTGATAACGTTTCGTTTAAATTATATACCACTTATGGTGGGTTTCCCGCAAATGCACACTCTGCAAATGAGCTGTCCTTATGCCCTTGTGCCGGATTTTATATCCAGTCAGAGATGCACATATTGTTCTTTTGCACATTTTATGGCTCCCAAAGAAAAAGAACCATAGTCCCCCTTCTGCGTAAACATAATTTTATCCAGTGTCTACCAGCTTTATTCTTTCTCCACCAACTTGATGAACCATTAGTTTGTTATGCTGTAGCAACCATTTTATGGGCTGTACTGAAACGAAAGGCGACTGTGTCAGAGCTGAGAGTTGTTTTTTTTTTTTTAGAGGTAACTATTTATAATTGTATTTAATTATGTATCATCTTATTATGGTTTTATGAGTGATTGAAGATATATTAGATTTAAAAGTATTACTGAGAACTAGTTTGATACATTTTGTATTGTTTCCTGGCCCATGATATCCGAGTACTCTAGGGAAACAAAGTAGTAGGATAAAATTAGCTTACACATGAATTTGTATTATATATTTCTTTTATTATCTACTTTTTAAAATATATTGGTGTTTTTGTATGTACATTCTTTTTATGGTTCAGAAATGATACGAAATAAAGTTTTTACTGACTGACTGACTGCTAAAAAAATGAATAATTTGAAAGTAATTAATATATAACTAAAAAACAACTAGCCATCCAATACCCAATAAATCTAAAACCCCAAAATATACATTACTATAATATTATTTTAAATTAATTTAAATAATAATAATTCACAATAACATCAATAACAAACTACAAACATAATACACTACAATAAAAACAACATTATATATAACTATACTACTAAAACAAATGTGTTAATTCCATTAGTAACGTAAAAAGATTAAAAATTTGATTTATTTGCTTTTGATTTTTTCATCTATGATGTTTTTGTTTTCACAATATTTTGACCACAATATAGTGGTCTAACGATATTTTGTTGGGTCGGTATTTATGGGGAACAACTTCTTAGGGCTGGAGGTAGTCAGAATATTTTTATAACCCACTGCTAGCACTTGCTACACTTTTTCTTCAAGCAGTTTCTGAATAATATTAAGTAGTCATCAGAAATAGCCTCAGGTAATATAGATGTAGCATTATATCCTAACTAGGTGTCAGTGAAGAGGTAGAGCTCTGGGTTGAGATCTGCTAGAACATTATAAATATGTGTTTTATTTTTGCCTAGTGATCTGGTGTTAATTCCTTTGAATTATAAGTGCCTTTTGTGTCAGTTGGTAGATGGTGTATTTATTCGTTAGTTATATTATGCAAGTATCATTCCTTCTGGGTATGGAGCAGACAGTGATGGAAGGTGTTAAAATTGAGTTTAGTTCTGTGGTCATTCTTGAAAATCTTCTGGTGTTTCCACCAGCCAGGATGATAGCAGATATGGTATTTTGGGATTTTTCTTCCTTATACAGTGCACTGGATCAGAATAGTTTATTAGAGATGCACTATTCTCTAACTCCTGGATGTATGAAAGTGCAGTAAACTGGTTGACCTACAAAAAGTAGACATTTGTTTACCTCTCCAAAGATTTTCTGAAAAGTATGTTGTATATAAAAGGATAACAAGAAAATGATGAGTGGATTTCTTGAATTATTATTAGCCATTGGGAATTATTTTGGGTCACAATTAAGTCCATCATTCTTCTGCATGCCATGCCACCTCAAGCCATCGGCCTTCTCCAATAGGAACATTCCAAGTTTGAACTTCCAAGCATGGTACCTTTACAATGGGTGCACACACAGCATCAGAAAGGTTTCAGACTATTTGACCCTCATCAATATGATGCAGCTTGAGTCGTATGATAAAGTAAGCACAGGACCAATATCTAGACATACCTGAGTCACTTATGGAGTCAGACTGAGATAAAAAAGAGATGCCTTGATTGCTTACATTAATCTCAGCCACTGATTAATAATCTGGGCCGTAATTGAGTTCATCTTCTTTTTGCCCACCACATAACAGGATGGCATTATATGTGGCATATATTGAATATTCAAGAGCTTTTGACAGGTCACAGTTAACCTATACACTGTCTCACTGGGGGATACTGAATATATTCTTGCAATCCTTTAGAATGTTATATTTGCATGCTTGAACACATTTTAAAAAATGTACGTCAAGGGAAATGAACTGCACAAATCTCTTTAAAAATCAGGGCTATATTTTAACCCTAATGTTAGTCACCCCCTACTTTGTCAAATGTCTGTCACATCTCCCCCAGGTTGTATAAGACTAAGGGACATATTTACAAGGAAGTGGCGAAGTGAGACGTTAGCCGTCATGGCTAACGCCTCGCTTCGCCACTTCAAAACGCAAGGCTGCACCATATTCAGAAGGATATGGTGCAGCCTTGCGTTTCCCCCTGCGCTGGCGCTAAGTGTAACAGCTTAGCGCCAACGCAGGCACCCTTGCACCATGGTGCAAGGGTGTCTGCGTGCAAGGGAAGATTGTGTATGTACAGGAAGGTCCCCCTTCCTGCACATAAACAATCTTGAAATGCCGTTTTGTGACTTCTATGTGTGCAGCTTAATGCAGCACACACAGAAGTTGCAAAACTGCATTTTCAAAAAATGATTGTTTATGTGCAGGAAGGGGACCTTCCTGTACATACACAATCATTGGTCTTTTGCTGTTTTCATGTGTACTGCACAACGCAGCACACATGAAAACAGCAACAACGAGGAGAAATTAAACATTTCTCCTCGCTTTGCCAGAGTTAAGACCAGGTTTTCCCTGGTCTTAATTCTGGCGCTGCTTCCTATTTACGCTGCTCTTGTGAATAGGAGGCAGAGTCAGAAGCAATGGGTGTTGCGGTGTAACGCACACAGCAACACCCATTGCCCTCCCCTTTCACGCTAAGTATAGCATGAAAGGGGGCCTTATTCACAAGGCAGCGTTAAGCCACGTTAAGTGGCTTAACGCTGCCTTGTGAATAAGGTGAAACCCCTATCGCCACAGGAACGTCGAAAAAAGTGACGTTCCTGTGGCGATAGGGGCTTGTGAATATGTTCCTAAATGATATGTGTTGATGTATTCAGATTAACATGTGTGTCTTGATTTTCCACTGATTTTACAAGAGTGAACTCCTATAGGTCTGCAAAAATCCAGTGTCATAAATGGCCTGCAGTTACATCTGTTGAAATGAAAGGTTATGATAATGTCATGCTCCAATGTGTTGACAGTGTCAGAAAGAGAAGTGCCTCTGAATTCCCCAAACTGCTAAAAACCACTGTGGTACACACACACATGGAAATTAGATAAAAGAAGAGACTTATCCACAAGCTCCAGTTATTTATTCATCACCGAACAAAAACTGAACCAAAGGAAAACAAGCAAGAAATCATTCAGGTTATCTCACTAGGAGACCTTTGTACCTATCTCGTATACATTACACAACTCCGGGGGATATTCTCAAGAACGTGCGATAATCATCGCCAAAATAGGTTAACGCAACTTTTCATATCGCCGTCTATCGCGGGAAAATA
>CAWUFW010027244.1:0-28022 GCA_963921515.1 Calotriton arnoldi | reverse complement strand
TCACCCACGGGGGCAGGATGCCTACCACTACTACCACCCTTAGCCAGGGGGGCAGGATGCCTACCACTACTACCACCCTTAGCCAGGGGGCTGGATGCCTACCACTACTACCACCCTTAGCCAGGGGGGCTGGATACCTACCACTACTACCACCCTCACCCAGGGGGGCTGGATGCCTACCACTACTACCACCCTTAGCCAGGGGGCTGGATGCCTACCACTACTACCACCCTCACCCAGGGGGGCTGGATGCCTACCACTACTACCACCCTTAGCCAGGGGGCAGGATGCCCACCACTACTACCACCCTCACCCAGGGGGGCAGGATGCCTACCACTACTACCACCCTTAGCCAGGGGGCAGGATGCCCACCACTACTACCACCCTTAGCCAGGGGGCAGGATGCCCACCACTACTACCACCCTCACCCAGGGGGGCAGGATGCCTACCACTACTACCACCCTTAGCCAGGGGGCAGGATGCCTACCACTACTACCACCCTTAGCCAGGGGGCAGGATGCCTACCACTACTACCACCCTTAGCCAGGGGGCAGGATGCCCACCACTACTACCACCCTTAGCCAGGGGGCAGGATGCCCACCACTACTACCACCCTCACCCACGGGGGCAGGATGCCTACCACTACTACCACCCTTAGCCAGGGGGCAGGATGCCCACCACTACTACCACCCTTAGCCAGGGGGCAGGGTGCCCACCACTACTACCACCCTCACCCA
This sequence comes from Calotriton arnoldi, assembly GCA_963921515.1. Classification (NCBI taxonomy): domain Eukaryota; kingdom Metazoa; phylum Chordata; class Amphibia; order Caudata; family Salamandridae; genus Calotriton; species Calotriton arnoldi. Next base: position 27,285 of record CAWUFW010027244.1, on the reverse strand, counting down.
CGGGGGCAGGATGCCTACCACTACTACCACCCTTAGCCAGGGGGGCAGGATGCCTACCACTACTACCACCCTTAGCCAGGGGGGCAGGATGCCTACCACTACTACCACCCTTAGCCAGGGGGGCAGGATGCCTACCACTACTACCACCCCCACTCATAGGATGGACAATGCATGACACAACCAGCACACCACAACCTAGGGAATGCAAGATAAAGACATCCCCCCACCACCATGACAAGCGTGTGTAGGCTGTGTCAAATGCCTACAACACCGAACATGACTTTGAACATACAATGTGACCCCCTAGCACATGTGCCACACATATATGTGTGTGGCACCCACAATGCAAGCAGCCCATGACCATTGTGGCAATGGGGCCTAAACCCCCATCATCACAGTGACCAAAAGGTAAGTGTGGGGTCCATAGCTGAAGCACATTTTGACCATTGTGGCAATGGGGTCTAAACCCCCATCATCACAGTGACCAAAAGGCAAGTGTGGGGTCCATAGCTGAAGCACATTTTGACCATTGTGGCAATGGGGTCTAAACCCCCATCATCACAGTGACCAAAAGGCAAGTGTGGGGTCCATAGCTGAAGCACATTTTGACCATTGTGGCAATGGGGTCTAAACCCCCATCATCACAGTGACCAAAAGGCAAGTGTGGGGTCCATAGCTGAAGCACATTTTGACCATTGTGGCAATGGGGTCTAAACCCCCATCATCACAGTGACCAAAAGGCAAGTGTGGGGTCCATAGCTGAAGCACATTTTGACCATTGTGGCAATGGGGTCTAAACCCCCATCATCACAGTGACCAAAAGGCAAGTGTGGGGTCCATAGCTGAAGCACATTTTGACCATTGTGGCAATGGGGTCTACACCCTCATCATCACAGTGACCAAAAGGTAATTGTTGACAAAGAAAGAGCTGCAACTGCCAAACTGCATGGATCATTCCTGGTCACAGAACCAAAAACTCATCTGTGGCAAAGTAGTGTATGTGTCCCATTGCAACATAAATTGGGGGAGCCAAATACTGCAGTGCAAATGAAACATTCCTTTGGCCATGTGCAGACAAACAACACCCATGGGGGCTGAGACCGTCAACAGTCATCAATGACACAATGACAGAAGTGACCATCAGAATGCAGAACCACATATTTGCACCAATGGGCACACAAATGCAGATACCCTGTGGAGACAGCAGATGTGAGGTGAACAGATACCATACCATGGCAGCAATGGGACACACAAACCATGATCACTGTGCTGACCGATGACCTAGGAGTCCCAGGGACAGCAGGGGAAACACCCCAAACAACATACAGCCAATGGCACACCCAAGATATGCCAATGCAGTGGTGCAGATGCACAAACACAAACAGGCAGACCAACACTGTCATCATAAACAGCAGGTGAGGGGTGGGGGTGCCAGTGTCCCCAGGCAACAACACAACACATGAGGAGAGCTGAATACCAATCATACAGATGTGCATACACTGCCACACTAAGGTAACTCATGGATCCAAATCCCCTATGTGGGCAAGCAGGCATTGACAGGTGAGAGGGAGCACAAAACACACATGTCACACAGGCACGTAGGAACAACAACTGACACAGCAAGTCACAGACACACCACAGCACCACCCCCAGGGCCCCCACAATGTGGTGACCCTGGGCTGAATAAAAATACCACTGTGATGACAAAGCTAAATGTCGTTCACACTGTGAACCACAGTCAGGTGTCCTGAGCAACAAACTACCATCACACCTACACAAGCACAAATCAATCAGCATGGCCAGTAAGCCAAGGCCAACATGGAGGCAGGGGACTAGCCGGGCAACAACTCTCATCTGCACACACTCAAGACCACACCCCTCGACCTCCAACAATGTGCAGCAGTGAAGTACACATGCACTGGTGACATTGCACATGCACCCATGACTATTCCAGGGTGGTAAGTGGGAACCAAGGTGTAGAAACACATCACACATGGACACTCAACAAGACTCCTGAATGTCTGACACACTGCACACTACGCTGTACATGGACATGACGGCAATACCACACCGACCAATGGGATCCCAGCCACAGTCACACACCAATGAAGAAGCCAAGGTCACCCACAAAGAACACACATAGACAACAACCAACATTGCAGCCCGGACCCTAAGGAGTGCCAGCAGTCACACACACAACGTGTCACAATCACTGAAAGATAACACAAACTGGAAATCACATGACAGGGGCAAACAACAAGTGCCAAAGGGAAACCTGACTGTGACCCATCTGCGTCTGCACACAAACTCTGCCCTGACAGCAAACACACCTATGGGTGACACCCTGATGACCAGTAATGTGCCATGCACCCACATCACAGAGAACACAGGGAGAAGACTTTGGGGGAACATAGCTCAAGTCAGCAAGCATCACAAACAGGTACAACACTAGGGATCACAGCATGCGCAGATGAATGGAAGTGAACACACAGACATGCACATACAACACACACCTTGGGCGCAGGCAATGTCACACGTGTACACACTGCCATGAGGGGACTCCACTCCTGTGTGAGGAAAGCTGTGCCATATGTTGCCTCAGTAGGGCCCCATCATGTCAGCTGAGCACTTGGTCACACAATCAACAATTAGCACCAAATGAGGGCTCCCATCACATCAGCCTGGTCATGGATGTGCCAACGGAATCATCAGCACAGATCCAACACACTTGTATAGCAATGTTGCACTGACTACACGGATGAGTCCCTCCCCATTGATGCCCAAACCTGCATGTCCACTGGAGATGGCAACACGGTCAGTGAAGTAGACAAATGCAACGATGGCAGGCACAACAGATGTGCAGGGGTGGAAGCCACAGATATGAAATTGCCAATGTAAGTAGGAAACCCATTGCCAAATACTGAACACATGACACCCTCAGATGCTGCTATTGATGACATGGATACACCACATGATAGGACACATTCCCCCTGGACCACATGGGTTCCTGCACAGTAACACTTCATAATCATGAGACCAGATATCACCATCACTGCAGCAAGGGCATGGTTAGCTGCACCAACAACATGTACATCTGAAGCATGAGCACTAGAGAAAAGAAAGTTGCTTTATTCAGCATATGTGTTGTTTGATAACGACGTCCAGAAGAAATTAGAGCAAAGGCCAATGGCCAGTCCATTGTCAAAGTTCAAACAGGGTGACACTGGCAGATGTCACCCTACGCATGCCTGCACAATACCAGGGACAATCCACTAGGAGGGGCAACCGGGGGGCAGGCCAGGCACCGCAGGGACAGGATCAGGGCTCACCAGGGGAGTCAGGGAAGGGGTGGTGGGTGCTGGAGAGCCACTGACAACTGCAGTGGAGGTGTCTGACATGGTGTGTGCCGGCACAACTGGGGGCATGACTCAGATGTCGTGGGTGCCGGCACAACTGCACTGGACCCTGCAGATGGGGTGGACAGGTCCGCCACTGCAGTGCCCAAGTCAGACAGGGCGGTAGTGGACTCCACTGCAGTGCCTACCTCCAGGGGAGGAGAATGGGGAACAGGCAAGGTGGGTTGGACAGAGGGTGAGGACACCCTCACCACATCAGTGGCACAGACAAGCGCAGCGGGGGTGTGGTGCTGGGAGAGCAAGTGGCAGGGGGAGAAGGCCGGATCCTCTTGGGGATGGTATATCTGTGGGTGGGGGAACCTGGGGCAGGGTGTGGTGGGGGCACCTGTGCAGTGGGGGCCTGAGGGATGGAGGACGGAGACCTTGTGCCTGAGCTGCAGGGCGGTGGCGGGGTCTTGCTCTTACCACTCCGGGGGACTTGCGGGTGGGGGCCTCAGTCCGTCTGCGCCTGGGGGAGGGTGTCCGGGGGCGAGGGGCACTCTGCTCCGTGTGGGTGGGCTTCCTCTTCCCCCGGTATGCTGGAGCAGCTTCATCGGTGGGGAAGAGGCCGAGGTCACAGAGGAAGAGCTGCTGTGACTTTGGGGTTGCAGGTGAGGCAAGGGAGGGTGCTTTGGAGGGAGAGGGAACTGAGGACTGCGCAGTGCATGTGGATGCGTGTGTGTGTTCCAGGGCCCCATCCCCTGTGAGTCTGGCTTCAGTCCCCTGAATGTGCGTGCGTGTGCGTTTTGTCATTGGCGTGTGTGTCAGTGTGCTGGATGTGTGTGTGCTGGTGTGTGCCTGTGCCGGTGTGTGTGTGCCTGGGATGGGTAAGGTGCTGGGGAGTGTGGATGGAGCAGAGGCAGGAGGGGTGAGGGACCGTTTGAGGAGGGACACTGCTGCCGTCAGGGAGGAGTCCATGGACCTATTGCCCCTCTGTAGGTCAGACATGCCGAATGAGATGCCCTCCATGAACGACACCAGCTGAGTCAACAGCGCGGTGTGCGCATGGAGGACACTCAGCATGGCTGTCTGCCCTACATGGAGCTGGCGAAGGAGGTACACAGACTCCTCACTCAGGGCAGCAGGGGACACAGGGGCAGGGGGTGCGGTGCCTGGCCCAAAGGAGACATGCTCCCGGACATGGGAGCCTCCACGGACCTGGGGAATGGGAGCCGATGGGAGGGCGGTGGTGGTGCTGGTGGTGGCGGGGACAGCAACACTAGCTGGGGTGTGGTGGCTGCTGACACCCGCCTCCACAAGGGAGTCATCCTCCGAGTTGCTCTGGTCCTCAGCTGAGGTGGATGCTGCTGAGGACTCCTCGGTGTGGCTCCCCTCGCCCTCCGTGCCACTGGGTCCCTCCGACCACTCCTCGGCTGCTGACCCAGTCTGGCTCTCCGGCTCCTCCTGGTCCGTGGAGCTGTCCCCTTCCGTGGCCGTGGATGTATCTGCAAACAATGGGGAAACAGACAGACATCAGTCACCTGCACATAACGCACACACCACTGTGAGCACAGCACATCACAGAGCAAGCCCTGGCATCATTAGTTGTACATTGCTAAAAGTGCACTAATTGAACAGGAGAAGTCAATTGTCAGTCTGATGCCAAGCATGGCACTCACATCCCACATGGCCTTGCACCCATCTGTCTGGTGTCTGTTGGATTGCAACACCCCAGTGTTGACACATGCACCAAGTACACAGTAGTTGGACAGTGCAGAGGACACGGTGTGGACACATCACAGCTCTTGCCACTGAGTCAGTACAGGTTTCCGGATGTAAGGGATGCCCAGAGTCAAATAGGAAATGCATGTGATGCATACCAGCGACAGACACCATGATGCACCCATGTCCTGATAGCCAGCGCCACTATGGTGTGCATGTAGCACATGTCACTCCCCTGCAGGCTCACCAATCAGTAGACACATGCCATGGCGGAGGCATGACTGCAAAGTCATACATCACTGGCTCAGTGATGTATGACTTTGCAGCCAGACAACAACACTCTGCACTGTGTCACAATAGTAGGTCATGGGGAATGCAAGTCCTGGAGCTGCACAAGTGCACATGTACATCCCCCCCAACACATCCTCTTAACCCTCATCTGTCCAGGTCATACCTATTGGACATATGGGAGACCTGTGACACTACCCTCTGAACCTGAGCCCCTCACACTCTGCTGTGCATGGGGAACAGCTGCCTGAACTTCACATTTACATGCCCCAGTCTGCATGGGCAGCTGATCAGACACCTATGTGTCACACAAGTATCGTCTCCTATGGTCACATCTCCAGTGGCATGCTGAGCCCCTACCAAGAAACTCCACAGCAGTCCTGGCGACTAATCCACAGCACACTGACACAGAGGCAGACACCTGAGGGGTCAAATCACTGTGCACAATGTGTCCGCTGATACACGGGAGTGGGAGTACAGAGTGTATTGTATGGCCTGGAGTAGGCATGACTGTCCAGCCCCACATGAATGAGGGATGAGCCCTGGACTGTAGGCAGCTGGCTAAGTATGTGTGACACACGTCATATACATACTCCTGGGGCCCAAACATTGTTCCCACCCGCAGCATGGGTGTGTGCCAGGTACCCCAGCCACATGTGGTGGATCAGCTCAGCAATTGGACCACAGATCAAAGTAACACGCTGAATACATGTCAGAATACAGGCATTGTGTAAGCAATGGACCCACCCATGATGCCCACCACAGAGTCAGGGAAACAGATGCTGTCTCCCACCTTGAGTCAAGCAAACTGCAAGGACACAGTCCTAAGTGACAGAATTCCCTGCATGTAAGGGCCACACCTGGGTATCAGATGAGGAGTGGGCAGTGCACAATAGAGGGACATGGCTCCTGGACAACATGACTGCTGTACTGTGGCAGTTTAACCAGGCCCGAGGAGGGCACATAGCATGTTAGACAGAGTACACAGTGCAGTCTTTGACTCACCCCCTCCTTGCTGCTCTCTGGCCTTCAGCTGCCCATCCAGGTCTGGAAAGACCACCGCCAGGATCCTGAGCATGTGGGGGTCAGGGTCCGTGTTCCGCCCCTCCTGCGAGGAGGCGACAGCTTCAGCTGGACCCGTGCAATCCTCCGGGTCCAGCCCCGAAGGTCCTGCCACCTCTTTTGGCAGTTGCGGATCCGGCGCTTGTAGACCCCCACGGACCGGACAGCCCGGACGATGTCCTTCCATATCTCATGCTTCCGATGGGCAGAAGCCTGTCAGGATGACAAAGTGATAAGGCCATTACTACACATGCAACATATCCGTGCATGACACAGTTGCATATACATGTCGCAATCACAGGGGCACATGGTGTACCCAGGCAGTGCACGGCTGCCCATGGACAGTTTTCCAGAAGTCACTACATGGTATCATTGCATGGGGAGTAAAACCCTGTTCAGAAGCACTGTCACTGCACCATACCTGTCCAGTGCAAGTCACTACACACTATGGGGGTGACAACTACTCAGTGAGCCTGCTAGCCAGTGGTGTGCTGACTCTCAGCCTTGCTAGTCAGACAAAATGCACATTCAGAAAGGCAGTGCACAGAACACTCACCTGCTCCCCTGGTGTCCCATACAGCTTGCTGTACTGTGGAAGTAGGCTGTCCAGCAGGGCCTGGTTCTCCTCAAGGCTGAAGGCTGGGGCTCTCTCCACAGTACGTGCCATTGCAGGGTCCAGAGGGGCAGAGACAGCAGCAGTGCAGTGGCAGATGTCGTCCTGGAGCATGTAGTGCAGGCAAGTGGGCTCTCAGGGGAACAGGCAGCAATATATATGTGCTGGAGAGGCAGATACTGTCCCTTGTGTCCAAAGTGATAGGTCCAAGTCGTTTGCATCTTCTGAATCTGGCCAATCCATGGAATAGCAGCACCAAAACACGCCCACAGCATCCTTCAAAACTTCAACTTCATGACATACATGATTTTGCAACATTGTTGTGGGTGACCAACTGATTTTCCAGCAACCGACTCGCTCGAAATTCGAAAACGCGTCCGTTGCCAGGCAAGCCCATTGTCAATGGGTGCGCACCGATCGGTCCATTGAGGTACAACGCGCACAGGGGTACAACGCGTACCCGCACACATTGAAAGCAATGGGCCGGCCGGAGGCACCGATCGGTCCATTGCTGTTCAACGCGCACAGGGGTACAACGCGTACCCGCACACTTTGAAAGCAATGGGCCGGCCGGAGGCACCGATCGGTCCATTGCAGTTCAACGCGCACAGGGGTACAACGCGTACCCGCACACATTGAAAGCAATGGGCCGGCCGGAGGCACCGATCGGTCCATTGCAGTTCAACGCGCACAGGGGTACAACGCGTACCCGCACACATTGAAAGCAATGGGCCGGCCGGAGGCACCGATCGGTCCATTGCTGTTCAACGCGCACAGGGGTACAACGCGTACCCGCACACTTTGAAAGCAATGGGCCGGCCGGAGGCACCGATCGGTCCATTGCAGTTCAACGCGCACAGGGGTACAACGCGTACCCGCACACATTGAAAGCAATGGGCCGGCCGGAGGCACCGATCGGTCCATTGCTGTTCAACGCGCACAGGGGTACAACGCGTACCCGCACACATTGAAAGCAATGGGCCGGCCGGAGGCACCGATCGGTCCATTGCAGTTCAACGCGCACAGGGGTACAATGCGTACCCGCACACATTGAAAGCAATGGGCCGGCCGGAGGCACCGATCGGTCCATTGCTGTTCAATGCATCACTGTATATGTGACTGGCATAGGTCAGCATGCCTGTCTCAGATGGACATATGCCAGCCACAGATAGCTCCCAGGGAGTGAGGGGCACACCTACATCACGACAGCCTGTCCAAACCTTATCATAAGGCATGTAAGGCTGCATTTCCTATTGTGTGTATGTTGGTGTACATGTTGTCCTGTGGGTGTCACCTGTGGGCAGCCACCCCCAGGCTGTGCACGTGTTCATGGGGACAGGATCCTGGGTGTTACGTGTATGTGACCACTGTGATGTGCAACTGTTCATATCTGTGCATGTGTCATGGTCACATTTCACAGTGGTGTTTGTGTATGTCATGTCACATACCCCGTGAGTCCCATGTGGGACGGTATGTTTGAGCCAGGGTGTCCCAGTGGCACAATAGTGATGGCCCTCCACAGTCTTTGTGCATGTAGTGTTTACAATGTCTCTGATTTCATGTGCACAATGGGAGACAGTCTCCACATCCACGTTGTGTGTGCATGGACTCTGATGTTGTGCGTGTGTGTCACAGACGTCCATGGCTCTCCTGCCATGGCAAGTGTGGCCACTACCTGTGGGGGTCATGTTTGTTTTGCTGTGGTGTACACATGATACTCCAGGTGATGCCAGTGTCCATGTGGCATTACAGGGTCCCTGGGAATGTGCCTGTCGTTGAGCTGTGGTGCCTGGGGCACATCTGTCCTCACATGTCACTGGGGGGTGACTTTGACACAGCATCATGATATCCAATGGGCCAACCTGGGACAAATTGATGCCACCTGTAGGACCGTGTTGACAGATGTTGGCCATGTATGTACCATACATGTCGTTCTGGTACTGCACACTTCATGTAGTTGTGCCTCATGATGATGTATGTTGGGAACTTGAGTGTGTTCAATGCCGCATATGTGGGGTGACTGACGATCTTGCTTACTTCTCATCTGCACTGCAGGGCTCCTGCTGTCCATCGGCCATTCCCAGACCTGGCAACGATGGTGGAACGGGACAGCATCCGACGGTACCGCTTCACCAGGCAGCTGATTGAGGATTTGGCAGTGCAGTTGTCCCCACATTTGCAGCCTGGCCGGCCGTATCCTACAGCGCTGACCCCCAAGGTGAAGGTGATGGCAGCCCTACACTTCTTTGCCACCGGTACCTTCCAACATACTGTGGCGTCTGCTGGTGGGATGTCACAGACCATGTTCAGCCGTGTGCTCCGCGATTTCTTGGCGGCAATGTTGCTCTTCCTGAACCGGTACATATATTTCCCTAGACTGCGACGACTCACTGACGTGAAGAGTGACTTTTATGCCCTGGGGAGGATGCCGCATGTCATTGGCTCCATTGATGGGACACATGTGGCTTTGGTACCACCACAGGCCCAGGAGCAGGCCTACAGGAACCGCAAGCACTACCACTCGGTCAATGCACTGGTGGTGTGTCTTGCAGACATGACCATCACACACGTGTGTGCCCGTTTCCCTGGTTCAGCACACAATGCCTTTGTGATGAGGAGTAGTCGCATCCCCAGGTTGATGGCACAGATGCAGAACCAGCGTGCCTGGCTTGTCGGTGTGTACTGACTTTGTGCCATTGTGTGTGATCTGATCTGTAGTATTCCGCCCACTTTTCCAAGTCAGCTGATGTGCACTTGTCTGTCCGTAGGTGACTCGGGATACCCCAACATGCCGTGGTTGCTGACACCCCTCAGGAACCCTGTGACACCTGCCCAGATGCGCTACAATGAGGCACATGGTCGGACCAGGAGAGTGATTGAGCGGACCTTTGGTCTCCTGAAGAGCCGCTTCCGCTGCCTGGACAAGACCGGAGGGTCTCTCCCATATGCCCCTGCGAAAGTGTGCAAGATTATCATCGTCTGCTGCATGCTCCACAACCTGGCAGTGCGGAAGGAGTTGCCTCTCATCCAGGATGACGATGACCAACATCCGCCACCTGTGGAGGATCCTGGCCTGGACCACGATGCCAGTGACGATGATGATGATGATGATGGTGATGGTGATGTCCGCACACAGCTCATCACCAACTTCTTTAGCTGAATGTGAGTATCCTGAGGTGTCATGTGAATGATGTGAGTTGGCATGATGTGTGGGTGGTGCTCTGGTGCTGTTGGAGTGTGTCCATGGGCTACTTGACAGGATGTGTGTTGCGATGTGTGGTGACAGGTGGGCTGTACTCCCCAACAGTGTTGACATGCTAACTTGGTTCTGGGTGGGTATCTTGTAACATGTATTGTGCATGAGTTTTGCTGATCTGTCCTGTACTGCATTGCTTTTGACTGTGTGTCATTTCTGTCCTTCACAGGGTACTTTCAGATTCGTTTGGTCAACTGTGTCCACCGACGACGTGATTGCACATCCAGGCTGGTAGCTGTTGTGTCCCTACAGGTGATGTGCGCCACACCCATGGACTTCCTTCCGTCTACAGTTGTTGACTGTGTGCCCGCTACCAGGTGGGGTTACCTTGCATCTGTAGTGGTTACGGCATGTTGCTACTGTGTAATAAACCTGTGCTTCACTTAGTGATGTGCGTTGTCTGTGGTCACACATTTGACTGCCATTTGCTTACTGCACCTGTGGGCTACTTGACTACAACTGGGAATGGGTGTGGTGTCTGTGCATTGCACCGTCTTCCCTGGCAACATCAGTGTAGGCAATGAGTCAGATGGCCTAGGTGTGTATGTGTTGTGTAGCCCTGGTGGTGTGTCTCCCTCATATGTGTCACGTTGCCTGTACTCACATGCCTGTGTTGTCCTTGCTGTTGCAGTTCGCATACACAGTGTAATTTTGAAGTTCATCATCCCCATAACAGCACCCACGTTGGAATCACGACAGAGGCAAGTATGGTGTATTAGTGTGTTTATTGTGATACATCTGTGTTAATAGTGCATAGGATGGATTGTGCTGTACATGAATCTTGCAATCCCAAGTTCCTAGGTGAATTGAAAGTCCAGGTAGACAGGATCCCCAGTATCGGGGCCACAGTTGTCTGACACATTGTTCCAACTTGTACTCCCCATGCAATGTGTGGGAGTAGTGTTGCCATCAACAGGGTGAACAGTCTGTGCACAAAGGCGAAAATCCAGAACAGGTTCAGGCTTCCTGGGAGTTGCGCTTGGCCATCAGCCTCTCACTTTCCCCTCCTCGGACGACCCCTCTTCTTGGGGGGGGGGCCCTCAAGTGCAGGCTGCTGCGGTGCAGGGGACTCTCCGCCAGAGTCCTCCTCCCTCCCTGTGGCAGTTGCAGTTTGTTCGGTACCAGATGTTGTTGGCACACAGGGAGGTGTGGACTGGTTGCTGTTCATCTGGCGGAGGCATTGTAAAATGTCCCTGTGCACCGCCGTCATCTCATGTAGTACATCCCACTTGGACTCCACGTGGGACATGTGGGAGTCCAAGCGGGCATGATGGGCAGCCTGCTGCTGTTTGATGTCTCTGAGGAGCCCCACTACCTGGCTGAGCTCTCCGGTGCTGGACTGGTACGCATCAGCTATGCGTACCAGTTGTGGGTCTTCATGCACACCAGCAACGTCTGCAAGCAGCGACCTCTGTCTCCCACCCCTCCCACCACCCCTGCTGACATGTGCAGTGTGTGCAGTTGCACGCACAGATAACCCTGGTTCACCTTGGGGGTGGTGGTGGTGGTGGTGTCCATGGCCCCAGGTTGGTCCAGGGTCACTGCGCTGGTGTTGTTCCTTATTCTGTCCATGTCGGCAGGGATGGTATTCGTGGTGACAGTCGTTGGAGGGGTGGGTGCAGGGGTGCAGCTGGTGGACCTGCTGGTGCTGCAGCTGGTGGTCCTGCTGGTGCAGCAAGTTGACTTGCACCGGATGTGCCAGGTTGTTCATCGTCCGAGGAGGACAGAAGCTGTACGACGCCAGTGAGCTCGGCATCCTCTTGAGCCTGGGACTGGGACTCCTCAGCGTCTGCTGCTGTGTCCCTATCATCACCTGTTTTTGGGAGACACAAACAATGTATTTCATGTTTCTGCAGGCATCAGTGGTTGACACACCTGACAGTTGTGACTGTGCCTCGGGGTGCGGGCCTGTACATTGTATTGTCCTAAGTCGTCACAGTCAGGGGTTGATATTGGTGTGGCACATTGTCCTGCATTATTTGGGCATTTCTATGTATTCTCTGGGGTGTGAACATGGTCTGCATTGATTGTGTTTGGTTGACAGCCAGACCTCCTTCCCACCCGCCCACCCACCCAGTCAGTTATCCCACCATGGAACGTGCTTGCATTGCAGGGAGTGGAAGTTGTCTCTCAGGATGTCAGTCAGTGGTGTCCTGCTGTTTGTTGGTGCACAGTTGCCAGCAGGGCCTTGTGCTCCCCACAGCAGTAGCCAGTGTCAGCCATCTTGTGAGTCCTTCTCCACTCCCTGTGATGTGAGCATGGTTCAGGGTGGTGTTGATGGGACAGTTGTGGGGTGAGCAATGTCTGTGACTACGACTCCCATCATGCTATTGCCTCCACCCCCCTTCCCAGCATGCCCATGCTTCCTTCCTTTGACTCTGCTTCCCTGTGGGGTGGGCTGGCTGTGCTGACAGGATGGCTGGGAGTGTTGTCCTGGCAGTTGTTTGGCTAAGAGTCCCAAGAGTGTCCCTGTGCTTCACACAACATAACCCAGGGTGGTGGTGCTTTGTGGGATCTTGTGTTAGGATGGAGGGCATTGCATTCTACCAGGTGGGTACTGTGGAGTTTGTGTTGGGGGGGTGAGGGGAGGTGCTGGTGACTATAGTCAGTGCTGCAAGTCCCCCTTCCCACCCAGCCAGCCAGATATCCCACCATGGAACGTGCTTGCATTGCAGGGAGTGGAAGTTGTCTCTCAGGATGTCAGTCAGTGGTGTCCTGCTGTTTGTTGGTGCACAGTTGGCAGCAGGGCCTTGTGCTCCCCACAGCAGTAGCCAGTGTCAGCCATCTTGTGAGTCCTTCTCCACTCCCTGTGATGTGAGCATGGTTCAGGGTGGTGTTGATGGGACAGTTGTGGGGGTGAGCAATGTCTGTGACTACGACTCCCATCATGCTATTGCCTCCACCCCCTTCCCAGCATGCCCATGCTTCCTTCCTTTTGACTCTGCTTCCCTGTGGGGTGGGCTGGCTGTGCTGACAGGATGGCTGGGAGTGTTGTCCTGGCAGTTGTTTGGCTAAGAGTCCCAAGAGTGTCCCTGTGCTTCACACAACATAACCCAGGGTGGTGGTGCTTTGTGGGATCTTGTGTTAGGATGGAGGGCATTGCATTCTACCAGGTGGGTACTGTGGAGTTTGTGTTGGGGGGGTGAGGGGAGGTGCTGGTGACTATAGTCAAGTGCTGCAAGTCCCCCTTCCCACCCAGCCAGCCAGCCAGATATCCCACCATGGAACGTGCTTGCATTGCAGGGAGTGGAAGTTGTCTCTCAGGATGTCAGTCAGTGGTGTCCTGCTGTTTGTTGGTGCACAGTTGGCAGCAGGGCCTTGTGCTCCCCACAGCAGTAGCCAGTGTCAGCCATCTTGTGAGTCCTTCTCCACTCCCTGTGATGTGAGCATGGTTCAGGGTGGTGTTGATGGGACAGTTGTGGGGGTGAGCAATGTCTGTGACTACGACTCCCATCATGCTATTGCCTCCACCCCCCTTCCCAGCATGCCCATGCTTCCTTCCTTTTGACTCTGCTTCCCTGTGGGGTGGGCTGGCTGTGCTGACAGGATGGCTGGGAGTGTTGTCCTGGCAGTTGTTTGGCTAAGAGTCCCAAGAGTGTCCCTGTGCTTCACACAACATAACCCAGGGTGGTGGTGCTTTGTGGGATCTTGTGTTAGGATGGAGGGCATTGCATTCTACCAGGTGGGTACTGTGGAGTTTGTGTTGGGGGGGTGAGGGGAGGTGCTGGTGACTATAGTCAGAGCTGCAAGTCCCCCTTCCCACCCAGCCAGCCAGCCAGATATCCCACCATGGAACGTGCTTGCATTGCAGGGAGTGGAAGTTGTCTCTCAGGATGTCAGTCAGTGGTGTCCTGCTGTTTGTTGGTGCACAGTTGGCAGCAGGGCCTTGTGCTCCCCACAGCAGTAGCCAGTGTCAGCCATCTTGTGAGTCCTTCTCCACTCCCTGTGATGTGAGCATGGTTCAGGGTGGTGTTGATGGGACAGTTGTGGGGGTGAGCAATGTCTGTGACTACGACTCCCATCATGCTATTGCCTCCACCCCCTTCCCAGCATGCCCATGCTTCCTTCCTTTTGACTCTGCTTCCCTGTGGGGTGGGCTGGCTGTGCTGACAGGATGGCTGGGAGTGTTGTCCTGGCAGTTGTTTGGCTAAGAGTCCGAAGAGTGTCCCTGTGCTTCACACAACATAACCCAGGGTGGTGGTGCTTTGTGGGATCTTGTGTTAGGATGGAGGGCATTGCATTCTACCAGGTGGGTACTGTGGAGTTTGTGTTGGGGGGGTGAGGGGAGGTGCTGGTGACTATAGTCAGTGCTGCAAGTCCCCCTTCCCACCCAGCCAGCCAGCCAGATATCCCACCATGGAACGTGCTTGCATTGCAGGGAGTGGAAGTTGTCTCTCAGGATGTCAGTCAGTGGTGTCCTGCTGTTTGTTGGTGCACAGTTGGCAGCAGGGCCTTGTGCTCCCCACAGCAGTAGCCAGTGTCAGCCATCTTGTGAGTCCTTCTCCACTCCCTGTGATGTGAGCATGGTTCAGGGTGGTGTTGATGGGACAGTTGTGGGGGTGAGCAATGTCTGTGACTACGACTCCCATCATGCTATTGCCTCCACCCCCTTCCCAGCATGCCCATGCTTCCTTCCTTTTGACTCTGCTTCCCTGTGGGGTGGGCTGGCTGTGCTGACAGGATGGCTGGGAGTGTTGTCCTGGCAGTTGTTTGGCTAAGAGTCCCAAGAGTGTCCCTGTGCTTCACACAACATAACCCAGGGTGGTGGTGCTTTGTGGGATCTTGTGTTAGGATGGAGGGCTTTGCATTCTACCAGGTGGGTACTGTGGAGTTTGTGTTGGGGGGGTGAGGGGAGGTGCTGGTGACTATAGTCAGTGCTGCAAGTCCCCCTTCCCACCCAGCCAGCCAGCCAGATATCCCACCATGGAACGTGCTTGCATTGCAGGGAGTGGAAGTTGTCTCTCAGGATGTCAGTCAGTGGTGTCCTGCTGTTTGTTGGTGCACAGTTGCCAGCAGGGCCTTGTGCTCCCCACAGCAGTAGCCAGTGTCAGCCATCTTGTGAGTCCTTCTCCACTCCCTGTGATGTGAGCATGGTTCAGGGTGGTGTTGATGGGACAGTTGTGGGGGGGCAATATGTGTGACTGCGACTCCCATGATGCTATTGGCTACACTGACTTGGCCAGCATACACAGAATTCCTTCCTTTGAGTGGTCTTCACTGTGTGTTGGTGTTGTTGTGGTGGCTACATGTGTGGATGTGTGTGTTAGTTCTATTTGTGCCACTGCCTAGCTGTAGTTGTGGTTGTGTTTGTACATGTGTTGGCACAGTTGGATGTGACTTTTTTGATGGCATGTGTTGTGTTTATCTGACTGACATACACATTTTGGGATGATTCTGTTCTAGTTGCTGTGTAATTGCTATGAGTGCATGGTTTGACTCTCCCCTTGACAGTGATGTGTGTGTTTTGTGGCAGTTTATTGTGTACATTTGTTGTGTACTCACCAGGCTCTGGGATGTTCTCTAGTCCATATACGCTCACTGGCGGAAGGATGGCCCGCACCTTCTCCTCCCAGGGCCTGAGGTATATTGGCTTGGCAGGAGGGCCACTGCCGGTGTGTTGGCTGTTGATGTAGTCTATCTTCAGCAGGTCCCGTACCCTCCTGCGCACGTCATACCACCTGTTCTGGATGTCGGTCTTTGTGCGCCGACATGGTGATTGGGCGTTCACCCTGTTGATGATCCTCTCCCACATCTTGGTTTTCTGCGACATGGGGGTCTGTTGGACCAGAGTGCCAAACAGCTGTGGCTCCACCCTGAGGATCTCGTCTACCATGACTTCCAATTCACTATCTAGGAACTTGGGATTCTTCTTGGGGGGCATGGTGATGGGTGGTGATGGTGGGTGATGTGTGTGTTGGTGTGCAGGTGAGGGTGTGTGGGTGTGTGTTGTGATGGGTGTATGTGAGGTAGGTATTTGTTGGTGTGCTGATGGTGTGTGGCTTGTGTGAGGGATGAGCTGTGGGTGTGTGGTTGCTTTCTCTTGGGTGCTGGCAGTGGAATGGCATTTGCAAAGGCTCATGGTAGTGATTTGTGTCCTTTATATAGGTGGAGTTGTGGGTGTGTCTTTGTTCTCTGTCCCCACCCCCCAGTATTTATTGGCTTGGTAATTGCTTGTTTGGCCTTTTTTGGTTGATTTTTCCTTTGTGCTGTTTGTGTATGTTGGAAACGTTCTTGTGACCGAGTCGGACCCTGCATTGGTCTCGTACGGTGTTTTCCGTTTCGTTCACGCTGTGTTTGTGCAGTTTTGTATGCTGCGTACGTGTCGGTCGCGGTGTATTGTGTTGCTTCGGCTCGGTTTTGTATGCGTGTCGGTCGTACGGCTTGTCCTCCGTCCGACTCGGTCGTGTTTTTCGCGCCTTGCATCGTACTTTGCGGTTTGGAGTTGGCGGGTACGATTCGGTCGGATTTGTTCCGGGTGCGTGTCGGTCGGTTGGATTCGCGTGTTTTTCCGGCCGGATTGCTATTTTCCGAGCGGCTCGGTCGGTCGGCTTGGTTTCCTAACGTGTCGGTCGGATTTATCGCGGCTTGCATCGTACTTGGCGTGTCGGGCGCCACTGGTACGTGTCGGTCGGTAATTTTTCCGGCTCCGAGTCGGTCGGTGCTTTTTCCGGCCCGAATCGGAATCGACCCCTGTGTGTAGGAAAGAACAACAACAGTGGTTGCAATACAGAAATAAAGTAGAACAAGTTCAATAGCACCATGGGGTTTTTAAAGTTTAATTTTCAATAAGCTCTATTGTCAACCTCAAATGCGAAATCTTTCCACATTATAAAGTGCACTGCAAGCAAGACATCTAAAAATAAAGCCAATATGAGTCAACTTTTGTTTAGTTAGCTGGGATCTGCTGTGCTTTTATGAAAACTGTATGAAGGCTAAATAAACAAACCAACAAAGCTCTGTTTTCAAATTGGGCCTCAAAGAGATGTTTTCACTTCAAAGAAACACTGAAGGGCATATGCAGTCCGGCTTAGAAATGGCCCTGCTGACTATAAGGAGTAAAAGCAGCATGGAGGGTCAAATGGGGTGACAGCAGGGTAAAGTAGGAAGCCATGGACGTTGGTTCACCTAAATGCCAGGGGTAACGTAAGTGACGTCATATGTCCTTTGATCCCTGTTAGAAATGGGGGTCTCTAGTTGGCAGAGGTAGGTACCTTTGACCAAGTAGAGGCCCTTGCTTCTAGTCAGGGTAAGGGGGCTACACTCCTAAAATAACCCCTGCTCACCTCCTTGGTAGCTTGGCATGAGCAGGCAGGCTTATCTCAGAGGCAGCGTGTAAAGCATTTGTGAACACATACAGTAATACAGTGAAAACACTACAAATGGACACCACACCAGTTTAGAAAAATAAGTAATCTTTATCTAGACTTAACACAAGACCAAACGACAAAAATCCACAATACAGTACTCAAAAATATGACTTTCAGATGGTAGAAATAGCTTAGTTCAATGTAGATGGTAAATGTGACACTTTACTCTCAAAGTACCTTGGATGCGTAACACAACATAAACTAAAGGGTCGCAGGGAAGGCGATGCGTCAGTTCCTTGCTTCGGGGGAGGCGGCGCACCTGTTCTTTACTGCAGCGCAGGGGAGGCGATGCGTCTGTTCCTTACCGGAGAGGAGGCGAAGCGTCTGTTTCTTACTGTGATCCGGTGCGATGCGACAAGATGGCGCCTCGATGCGATGCGACGATTCGGTGCGATGCGACAAAATGGCGTCTTTGATGCGATGCGATAATGTGGATGCGATGCGTGCACGCCCGGCGGCCGTGCGGCAAAATCGATGAACTTTGGAGCCGCGACAGGCCCTACGACACGCTTTTCCGGTGAGGCGACGGCGACCTCTGTGGCGGCGGCACGCTTCTCCGGTGATGCGACGCACTGCGTCGGCGAAGCGAACGGCAAACTGCTGCAGCAGCGACACGCTTCTTCCTCCTTGCGTCGCGCTTCCAGCTCTCAGCGACACGCAGTCTCCAGAGGGCCCAAAACAACAGCAGGCACCTCACTGCAGGTAGAATTCCCAGCAAGGAAATTCAGGGGGAGCTGGTGGTGAAGTCTTTGTGTCCCTGAGACTTCAGAACAGGAGGCAAACTCAATTTCAAGCCCTTGGAGATCTTCCTCAAGATAGTAAAAGTACACACAAAGTTCCTTTTCTCCTTTCCTTGGCAATGAGTAAACCACTGCAGGCCAACCCCAAACAGCAAACAGCACAGGGGCAGTCTCCTCCTTCAGCTTCCTTGGTTTCTCTCCTTGGCAAAGGGTTCGTCTTGATTCCCAGAAGTGATCTAAAGTTCTGGGGTCTGGGCCCCAATATTTATACTGCAAAATCCTTTGTTCTCTGAAGGCAGAGAGTGTCTGTACCTAGTCAAAACCAGTTCTGTCCTCCCTGGTGCAGCTTCCTGGCAGGAGGTGGAGACAGCATTGTTGAAAGCAGACCTGGCCCAGGTAGCTGAAAGGAAAACTCCTCCCCTACTCTCTATTCTATGAAGGCTCAGGCAAGTGAAAGGAAATCTCCTCCCCTACTCTCTATTCAATGCAGGGCCTATTCAGCCCAGCCCTGACCCATCAGACTGCTGGAGCCAAGGCCCTCTCCAGCCCCTGTCACTCACAAACCAGACATGGAATACACAAACCTAGCAGAGGCATACTGGATGGTTAGGCAAGAAAATACCTACTTTCTAAAAGTGGTATTTTCAAACACAGAATGTAAAAATCACCCACACTAAAAGATGTATTTTAACATTCTGAGTTCAGGCATACTAAACTTTATTTTCCTATCTTGTTCCCTGGGTCAGTTATGATTATAAGATGTTATAATCAAACTGCCCATTCTGGCCTATGGGAACAGATAGCCTTGCAATAGTGAAAAACGAATTTGGCTGTAATTCACTATCAGGACATGCCACACACATCAGGGCATGTCATACCTTTCACATACAATGCACCCTGCCCACAGGAGTACCTTGGGCCTACCTTAGGGGTGACTAACATGTAGAAAAGGGAAGGTTTAGGGACTGGCAAGTGGGTGCACTTGCCAAGTCGACATGGCAGTCCCAGACTGAACACAGGCTCTGCAATGGCAGGCCTGAGCCACATTTTACAAGCTGCTACAGTGGGTGGCACAACCAGTGCTGCAAGGCCACCAGCAGCATTTGATTTACAGGCCCTGGGCACACATGGTGCACTGTACTAGGGTCTGACAAGTAAATCAAATAAGCCAATCATGGAGTCACTAATCCATTACAACAATTTACAATAGAGAGCATATGCATAATAGCACTGATCAGCAGTGAAAAAGTGCCCAGAGTCATAAAACCACCAACAACAGGTCAGAAAATAGGCTAGGAGGAAGGCAAAAAGTTCAGGGATGACCCTGCAAAAAGGGCCAAGTCCAACAATCCCCCTCGATGATGTCACAGGAAGTGACATCACATGACCTTTGACTTGGTAACATCGCAAGAAGTGACATCCATCCTGTGACCTTTGGACTTGCAGGATGTCCCAGGAAGGGGCACTGTAGAACCTTTTGGCCTAGGCCTATCACAGGACTTTTGTTTAATTACATAACCCGGAGGGGCTGGAAAATCTCTAGCAGATACAAATTAAATACTCTATTAACAAACATACTTCTATTCAAATCCTATTGAAAATGCTCTCACGTTGTCGTTCTCAGACAGTATCTTCAGATACAGAGTTGAAACAATGCACCATTGGTTAAGAATATTTTAAGTAGTGCATAACAATGGAAAAAATGCTGGCTAGATTACCCAATATCAAATAAGTGTTATATATCGAACAATGTATAATGGAAGGTTGATGAGCAAGTATCACCATTTACATATCTTCCAATGCTCCTACAGAAAGCACTTCTTCAGTGCACCTAGACCATACAATAAGCAGCCGCTGTGTGAGTGTACTAGCAGGCAGTGCTTTATGTTCACTGAATTAGGTGGAGGGTCTCTAAAAGGGCGGTACCCAAATATGAGTAACTAAGGGGCTCATTACGATGGCGGACGGACTTCCGTCTGTCCGCCATCGTTTCGGATTTGGGACCAGCCGCCCATGAGGCGGCCTCCCCACAATCCGAATTACGATGCGACCGCCACCATGGCGGTCGCATCACCTATATTTTGCATTGTGGCGGGGATGCGTTCAACAGCCCCCACCGCAATGCAAAAAATAAAGGCACTTGCATATCCCTGCACTACGTGGCAGGCACCATGCGGTGCTTGCCACATGGTGCAGGGATATGTAGGGGGCACCATAGGTGCCCCCCAGTGCCCATGACCCAGTCCCAGGGATTAAGGGGGGCCCGCTACGGGCCCCCAAATCCATTTCCGCCATTAGTTTTGCTGTGGTTTGTCCGCCGCAAAACGAATGGAGGAAAGGGATATCATGATCCCTACAGCGGTGCCTGCAAGGCACCGCCGCAATGTTGGGCTATGTTTCTGTTCTGACAGGCGGTCGGAAAAGGACCGCCTGTCAGAACCGTGGCGGTCAGTCTTTACGACCGCCACGCATACCCAACGATTCCCCCCGCCATCATAATATGGCGGGGGGAAAACAGCAGTACAATGGGGGAAGGCCCGCCACTGACCGTCTGTCGGTGGCGGGACTTCCGCCATCGTAATGAGCCCCTAAGTCCTTTCCAAGAGGCATGGCACATGTAATTAAGGATGTGGCTTAAAATATGTGAACTAAAATTCTGTGCTTCACACAGACATGAACAGTATTTTGGGAGTTCCTTGTGCATTTTCTGTCATTGCATTTAGACATTTTAGACAACAGTGGAACTATGCCTAAAACGAGCTGGAACAATTGCCTTTGCCAATTCTTGTTAGCAGTATTAAAAAAAATAAGTAACAATGATTTTGTTGCGCACAATTAGAAAGTGTGGCACTGTGATAAGATAAATATTTATTGATGTTCAGTTAATTAAAATCATTACATCACAACACACTAAAATTACGGCTAAAAATCATTACATCAAGCAAAAAAAAACCCGCCAAAACATGATATTCAATCAATTAAAACCATTACATCCCAAGAGATACAAATATGATTAAAAAGTCATTACCTCAAGGTAAATCTGGACATCAGAATACAACATGTACTTCCACACTCTTCCAATAAATTTCCAAATATACGTTACTCCCTTGGTTCTTGCCGGCCCCTTGTGGGTCACAGTTCCACAATAGCCGCCCAGGCCAATAGTGCTTCATACCTAAAGGGCTTCGTGTGAGCAGAATAGGCCTCTGGGTGTTACTTGACCTACGTATTTTGCCCACCAGTAAGGCCATGGTCCTACCACTACCCATATGACTCGTCGACCCCCACCCCCCTATTCTCCTGTGATGGACCAAGTGCTCCGTGCAAGAAAGTGCTCCATGCAAAAGCTCTGTACATATGGCTAGTTCCGTCCGTTACAGCGACCTACTGTCCACCCCCTCCCCCCCCAAAAAAAGTGCCTTGTGCAGAAATGGCTTGGCACTCCTGTATTAGCGTGGGTTCCCGTCTGATGTAAATATCCCGGGCCTACAATTCCCTTTAGAATAACACGTCTGTTGACAGTTTGATGCTAAATAGGTGAGGAGAAATTCAAGACCAGCATCACTACGCCCTTAGCATGCTTTTTTTTAATGATGCTGCTTCTTTCATAACTTTCTTTTAAAAAGCCTGATAGCTGGCATGATTCTCCTTTTAAACCACACCTAGATATTTAAAAATTGTTACTCTTTCAATATGGGAGACTCCAATAAACCAGACACCTTTTTTTCCTTAATTTCCTGCCGAAAATCATTGTTTTCCTCTTTGTTAAATTAATAGTAATAACATTTTCTACACAATATCAGATGAGGGCGTCTACGCACCTCTGAAGACCCACTTGGATACAGTCTAAGATCATATTGTCCACATATTGTAAGATTTGTATTTTCCCCCTTTCGAGGCGTGGGAGGAAGATCCTAGGGAGGCCAAGTTACTTTCCATATCTGCCATATAAAAATTAAAGAGCAGGGGGCAAGGCTACAGGCTTGTTTTAATCTTTTATTTGTATAGATCATTTCCGAAGAAGCCCAGTTAGGTGCTATCTGACCTTCACTCATGTGTTACAATGCAGTGACTCAATAGCCTTCTAGAGCAGAGGCTGGATTCCCAACTACTTAGCTTAGGCCAAAGCAGGCCTCTTGGTAAATTGTCAAATGCATTCGTAAAATCAATATTGGCCGCGTTAAGGGGTTGTGCTTTGGGGAATAAGGTCTCTTTGATTAGGCAGGTAAGGGCAAGCAGATCATTCTCAAAACTGCTATTCCTCTGAAAGCCGGTTTGAAACCTTGGGATCAGCTGCTTATCTTTTGCCCAAGTTTCCAAATCATTGTTCAGTAATCTTATGTAAAACTTCCCCTCCGTATCCAGCAGTACAATCATTGTCATTTGCAGAGGACTGTCTACTTCCTTTATTATGTAGGGGCACCAGTGTCGAACCCCTCCAACTATCCAGGACTGTGCATGTTAAATAACATATTGAAAAGAGGGAAGTAAGGATGGGGGTCCAGAGGCGAGGGTCAGATTTTAATAGTGCTGCCGGTAGGCCATTTGGACTAGGGGCAACTGCAGCTCTCATCTTTCTTATGGTCTTGTCCACCTGAACTTCCTTGGGCCAAAAGTTGTCTCCGGGAGATTGCCGGAATTTGTGTATTACTGCTGTCTCTTCTGGTGAATTCATCATGTCCTCTGAGCCGGAGTGCCATAACTTGTTTTGTTGCCTTACGATAGTAGCTGCAGAGTGGCTCTGATACACAGATGGTATTTCCTCTGGCTTGTTTGGGCTCGTACTTACAGGAGGAAGAGGTTGTCAGGAGGAACCGTTGTCACCTGGTATAATTGCTTTATGTGTGTGGCCAACTACTTTGGAGAGATGTTGCATACCTTCAGATTTTTTTCTTTTGAGTTAGCTTGTTTACTGAGTCTCAAAATTTCCTTGGATCTTTTAATTTGAGAGTAGAATGGAGTTTGGCCCAATTCAAATCCTCAGAGGATCAGTTATCGGTCTATTTCTATTTCCAATGCGCTTGCCTAGTAATTTAATGTTTTTCCTTCAGGCTCTTGATATCTAAGTTCTTATTCCTGTGGCAGCGCAGGACCTTATTCAGTTCTTTTCTTAACCCCTGAGCTCTCTGTCCCCACTAATTTAAATACTCAAAACTCTGATTATCTTTATATTTTCTTTTTTTACAGACCACTCCCCAGTTGCTTTTGTAGTAGTTCTACTAACTTGAGCCTACCCTCCATTGCATTGTTAGTTGTCTAAAATTCCACGCCCAAATTGTTCAGTCCATGATCTCGTTTCAATGTATTCATCTCGGACTCATCCAGTTTCTAAGCAATCCGTTTTATCAGGGAAGTGTCGCTTTCTTGGCCCATAAATGTATCTTAGGGAACCATTCTATCATTATGATGATCTTGCATGATTTGAATTAAAGTCAACTCCGATCAACAATAGAGCATTAGGGTATTCTAACCTTAAACCTTCTAAAAAGTCCACTAATAGCCCTGCAGACTCATGTTTCCGTTTTACATATGGATGCAGATAAATGCTACCAATAATTAATGGTTGGGTCATTCTCTTTAGCTTACTTTGGGCTAGTTCAATTTTTACAAAAATAGCGTCACCTTTTCCAACCCAGATAACAGAAGTGTTGACTGCCAGATTACTTTTTACTTGTGCAGACACCCCACCACTCGGGCGACCACCACATTGAGAAGGCAGAGCAGGAGTAGCAAATTCAATGTGGTCAGGAAGGGACTCAGGATCCAGGCTTCAAGTTTCCTGTGGACAGATAATATCATTTACAGTTAACTCGCCCACCTCCTTTGCTTTATCTTCATAGTCTGAAATTCCTCTTACATTCCAGAAGCAAATATTGACTTCCTTTGACATTGCCCTTTCCCGAAACCCTTTGCTATCATTAGGAACATTGATTTAGGGGTCAAGCTAGTCATTCCTAATTGTATTGACAAAACATTTCCTGTTCCATTTTTTCCTTATCTCAATCCCTAGTCATATAGGCCCTTCCACCCAGGGTGTGTGAACCTCTTATGGCACATGTTTAGAATGCCTTGCTGTTGGAGAGGTCGTGTCATATTCACTTGCATATTTGGAGCTATGCGATCTATGAGGGGCCATTAGTTCCCTTTCGCTCCTTAATGCCCCATTCCCAATCCCTTACTCTACATTCCGAGGTCGATATGAGTTAGCCTCCACTTTTTGCCCCAGACTTAAACTGTGGCGTCTTCTTGTTCCCCTAATGTGTTTCCCAACAAGGAGACAGGTTTTTTGACTGGATACTCCCCTTCTAGGGAATGCCATATGGATGATACAGTGGGATTAAGAATCAAAGGGTATCTATCCAACTGATTACAAATCAGGTTAATGCCCCACGTCACCTCCTTTAAACCTATCTCCATGTGTTCAATAATTTCAGCAAGCCCCGGTGCCTTCAAAGCCACATATTTAATGTTGTTTGAGGACAATGTTTCCAATCCTGGGACTTTGGACGCCAATCTGATTATGTTTTTTCTGTTAAGGATGCCCCATCTTCCACATGAAACATATTCCGGGTATAACGTTATATTTTTGATCCCTTTCCCAGTTCCTTTGATATTCCCGGTTGATTGCTTTCTGGCGAAGCTTTGATGATCCTTATTATCTGCTCTTCATTCGCTGTGTAGGGTGCCGCACCCTTTGAGGGCTCAGCCTCTACTGTTGGTTTTATCATTTCCACTTTTCCCTCCTGGCTCAGGGGGGCATTTGATGTTATAAAAAGATGTTCACTCCCCTTCCCATGTCCTCTTCTGAGCTCTATATTTATGTTGGCTTTAAATGTTCAATTGACCCATCCCTATGATGGGCTACAGCTGTAAGGCTGTCCTTTCTCTATATTTGGGTAACCTGGTCCTGCCCTCCAGTGGATGCTGTTGATTTTTGGACCATTGATGTTACCTACAGTATCAGCTCTCTGCTCCACCGGCTCTCACTCTGCTTTGAGATAGGATTTTCCATTAGTTTAAATTTAGATTCAGCGTCCTGGTTAGCCAATGGTTTGCTGTGGTAGCCTTGACATTGGGAATTTATCAACAAACTTCTCCTTTGTGTGAATATTGGGAATGATTCGAATTCTCGTTTGGGAGGAGCTAAGCTTTGGGCTCCTTTTTAATACCTTTCTTATTTAGCTTCTTTAGACAATTTTAGTTTGTTCCTGGAGAGTGCACACCAGTGCCTGGCCATGTTCGAGGTTTCATTTAGTTGTCTTCGTCATTTTCATTCTCATCTTTTTTAAATAATTTCCTCTACTTGAGATGCACTATAAGTGCAGAGTTTACTTATAGTTTGATTCAATGTTTTTTTTCTGACTCGCAGGCCGTGACTACACTTACCCCCTGCTGACCCATGGGTTTTTCGGGTCTATGGTCAGACCTCAATTTTTCTGCTTTTTTATTCATTCTCCCACTTTCACTGTGCGAATTCGCTGCAATTCCCTCCTTTATTTCCTGTAGGAACGTTGACATAGTGTCCGGTAAAGCGGTTAGTTTATCCATGATTAAATCACATTGACAATCTACCGGCTTGACCTTGACGAAATCTAGGGCTTGTCTTATTAATTGGTTTAATCGCCCCAATTTGGCAACAGTTGCCACTGTGACTGTAGCTAAGGTCTGTAGCACGTTGATTTGCATCTCCAGTTAATCTGCATGTAACTTACTTGCTTTGGCAATGGCTGTCAATGTTTTTATTAAGGCCTCGCACCCTATAATAGCTGGTCTACTGCTGGTAAATAGCGCAGGTACCTGGTAATCTCAGAGATTAGTCCTCCATCTCATCCTCCTTCTACCCATCTTGCTGACTGTCACACTGGTCATATTCTGCCACCCCTGTGGTAAAAATATGACCTTTCTCCTCAGTGGCTGATATCAAAGGTCATTCACCATCTGGTTTTGCTTTAATTTGGGAGGGCTGTTCTCTTATGTATGAGGGAGCTATCCTGATTTAGATTTTTGGAAATAAGCTAGGACCTTGGATTCGAGGACTTAACCCTTCAATTTTCTCAGGGGGTACTTCAACCCCCAACTCTTCTTTACAATTTTCCCTTTGCTTGTTTTCATTTTTTTCACTTTGACTGCCCCTTTCCCCCTTACCGAGGCCTATCCTAACAGAGGTGCTGCTTGGCTTAATGAGCGGGGCGTGGGCGCTGCCTGATTGATCTCACCATAGCTAAGCACGTTTAAGCATCCTTCACTCATAGATCTACTCTTGCATAAATCTGTCCTCCTTACTTTGATATGTCTGTACAATCATAGGAGATCATTACGTTCCTCGTCTATAGGGTTACTAACAGTTCCTAAGATCAAGAAATCAAGGAGCGGAAGATGATCTTTCTCCTATTTAGCCCCTGAATTATGAAATGCTTTACTTGTAACTTTACGAATGAACAAGGATAAGTTGAGCTTTAGGAAACAGTTGAAGACGGTGAAATTCGCCTAAGTGCCTACGTTTCTGAGTCTGGTTCAGTCTACCTAGCACTGGGAGGCCCGTTGGGTAGCCATGCACATTAGAAGTGCCAAGAATAGAATAGAATAAAATACTTGTAGACCTATTTCTAACTGCTTAGCCACATTTTTCTTTTTTATCATGCGTGATGAAAAAGTCCCTGTCGCAGCTCTATGGACCTCAGACCTTATTGATGCAGTCTCACCATTGATGGATTTTGGGGGTGAGCCATGAACCACCCAGCCCTCCTGATTGTTATTCAAGTGCTTCTCAAGAGGGACGGGTCACATCCTTTTCTGTTTCTGTGTCTTTTTGGCCGGTTTTATCGACCTTTTCGTCAAAGGTTTTGAGTTACGGGTTCTCAACCGGCAACCGTGGCTCAACGTGGTCAAAAATGAAATGTTC
>CAWUFW010027243.1:0-28027 GCA_963921515.1 Calotriton arnoldi | reverse complement strand
AAAATTTGTCCTCTTCCTGCTAAATTTTAGTCATTATAAGACTGTTCCAGAGACCTATCGAAGGACCATGTATATACGGGATCACATACAGAGAAGGCTTAAATTGACATTCGATAAGGAGAACCCAATATAAATAAAGTGGGAAAGATTCAATTTATAACCTGGAATGTAAATGGTCTGAGATCCAAGAGGAAGTTAGCATTGGTAGCAGAATATCTTAAGAATACTGGGGCTCACATTATAATGCATCAGGAGACTCATTTAGAATGGTAAGAGTGTAGGTCTAGTTTCAGTAAACTGCGTTGGGTACACAAGGTAGTCTCCTCAGATCAGAGAGGTAGCACTAGAGGAGTAGCCCTGGTTATTAGAAATAATTCAGGGATAAGGCTATTGAAGTACGATTCTGATAGCTCTGGTGGATGGTTGGTGACTAATATAGAGATTCAGGACAGGCCGGTAGTGTGTGCAACTTATTATGGCCCAAACAATGACACAGCAGATGCACTAGAGAAGTTGCAATCCTGCCTTTTGGAGACTACGGACCCCATTATACTTGGAGGGGATTTTAACATAGTCCTAAATAAAGATCTGGCTAGAACTTCAAAGGTAAAATTTGTTAATACCCCTAAAACACTATCTAGATTAAAAAACATGATGAGAGAAATAAACCTGCTAGATGTCTGGCGAAGAAGGATGGGGGCGACTAGAGGTTTTACATTTTATTCTAAAAAGTATGGCCATCACTCTCGTATAGACTATTTTTGGGGGACCAGGACTTGAATGATGAGGTTGAGTCTATAACTCATGCCCCTGCAGTGCTTTCCGACAACTCTCCGGTGGTCCTGTATCTAGAAAATTATCAACAACCGGGGAAAAGAAGCTGGACCCAGGATAGGACTATTGTGTTAGATGAGGGGGTGACACTAGACCTGGCAGATAAGACAGCTGACTTCTTTAATTTCAATCGAGCCTCTGCAAAACCGCAAATAGTGTGGGATTCATTTAAAGCATACTTAAGGGCAATATTTATTGCCACCATGATGGGTAAGAGGAGAGCGGTACGGCTGAGAGATGAGAAGGCAATTGCTGAAATCAAGGTAAAAGAAACTGAACTTCAGAAGGCCTCACTTGAGGCAACGCATAGGGTACCAGCCCTCCGTAGGGAACTTGAAGACCTCCAGGCAGAGTATGAGACTCAGCTGGGCAAAAGGTTACAGGATAGATGGAAAGTCAGTAAGTTACAGCACTTCTCCTATGGTGAAAGGAGTGGATTGCTTCTGGCATGGAAGACTAAGGTGGATAGAGCCAGGAACTCAATACCGAACCTGATGAATGCAGAAACAGGGGTGCTCTTAAAAACAAATGCAGGCATCAGACGGGAAGCTTGGAGGCATATGAGTAGTGTATATAGAGAAGACCTGCACCCAAGAAAGGAGAATATAGTGGCCTGGCTAAGAGAGTTAGATCTTCCAAATCTAACAAGGAAGCACAGGGACATACTAGAGGCAGAGATTACTGAGGAGGAGATCAGGGCACAATGTAGGAAAATGGGTGCTGGGAAGGTGGCTGTACCGGATGGCCTCCCAGTAGAGCTCTATAAAGGAATTATCGAGAAGTTAATCTCCCCCTTAAATGAAGTGTTCAATGTGATCTATGTAAGGGGAGAGAGAGTGCCGGCATCCTGGTCGGCGGCAACAGTGGTCCTCATATTGAAAACCGATAAAGACCCTGCAAGAGCAGACTCGTATAGACCAATATCGCTCTTGAACACTGACTATGAGATATTTTCAGGGATATTAGATTCAAGAGTTGCGCAGGTTATCAAGGGCATTGTACACCCTGACCAGAGAGGCTTTATTCCAGGGAGGCAGCTAAATGAGCTCACATATCTGATGATGGGGGTCATCGATTTGGCAGAAGCCCAGAATTCCCCTTTGACGGTAGTCGCGGTAGACGCGGCTAAAGCATTCTATCAAGTGCACTGTGGGAAACTCTTAAAAGTTTTGTATTCCCACAGAATGTTGTAACTGCTGTGCAGAACCTCTATAGGATGCCCAAAGCTAGGGTGCTGATAAATGGGGAGCTTTCTGAGTGGTTCCACATTACCAGGGTACGTGACAGAGTTGTCCCCTGTCTCCTATTCTTTTTAATCTGTATATTGAGCGCATCAGATCAGAGCGGATTCCACCATAATCCTCTTTAATTTAGCTGGGTTGGAGGCTAAACTAGCTCTATATGCAGATGATATGGTGTTATATACAGCTAACCCACAGGTGGCAATACCTAAGCTGATGGCGAGGGCAGAGAGCTTCGGCAAGGTATCAAGGTATAAGGTAAATGTGGATAAAACTGAAGTCATGGATTGGAATCAGGGAAATAGTAGTTGGAGGGCAAAATCTCAAATGAGATACCTTGGCATTTTAATAACACAGAGGCTCAGTGATATCCCAAGAGTCAATTGGAAAAAAGTGAGTCAGGAAGTGGGAAGACTTTTGGTAAGATGGGCCAATCTACCTCTAAATATCTATGGCAGAGTTAATCTTATTAAGATGATAATTCTCCCCAAAATCACGTTCCTTTTTAATTCTATACCATTTATCTTTTTGAGGGAGGATTAGCTAAATAACAGGGAAAAATCGGAAGCTTCGTTTGGGTATCAAAGGGACCCAGGATTGCCTGGAAAATATTGAGGAAAAGGCTGGGGGTGGGGGGACTAGCTCTCCCAGACCTGCTTATCTATAGTTATGCTTTTCATTTTATTTTCGTATGTAGGCAAATAGGCCAGATAGCTCACCAATTGGGAGATTGTTTGAGGCAATGCTCGGAGGATTGGGGCAGTGTAATTTTCTGTTTAAATATGGGGACCCGAAGTATTTTAAAAAGGTCAGGTTGAAGGTTTTGAAAATGGCCCTAAGAACGTGTGTATATTTCCAGAGGAGGTTTAGTATACCTTATTATACGTCCTCTGCACCAATTTAGGATTCCCGGGCACCCCAGATTGTCTGATAGACCAGCTCAGCCAACATTCAAAATCTGCGGCTCTAATTTACTGAGCAGATCTTAGAACAGGATCCAGCTTGGTGGACTGGGAGGTGTTAAAGAATTGCACCAAGGGTCAGCTAACAAGATTTAAATTTTATCAGTTGCAATCATGGTGAGCCACTCAAGAGTGGGCTGAAGAGGAAGACGAGCCATGGTTAGAACAGGCGCTGAGAATTGGCGAGTTTCAATTTGGTATTGGGCCTATTTGGAGGCGGACGATAAGAGCTTGCCAGATATAACCAACATGTGGGATGAGGGACAACTGGAGGGAAATTTAAAGCAAATATGGCAAGTATCCTTCTCTATTTTATATGCAGCGGTGAAACCTGCCTCACTTAAGAGAAATCACCTGTTTACTACCCACAGGGTATACTGGTCTCCAGCCAAGCTTTCAAGAGTAACCGGGAAAGTATACGGCTGTCCGAAGTATATGCTTTCATCAGCAGATGACGTGCATATGTTTATGCAGTGCCAGAAGATTGGTTCTTTCTGGATATCAGAATGCAACTTTATCAGAGAAGTGATTGGACAACAAATAGAGATAAGCCCTCAACTCATATTTTTTGGACTGCACCCAGAAGCAAGTGTACGAGCAAGCTCCACTATAACAAAATTCGTCTTCTATGTGATCTTGTTGGCGAGATGGGAGATATGCAAGCTGTGGAAATCGGAAAATCCCCCACTCATAGCTGATTGCCTTAGAAGTATTAAGTATACGAGCCAGGCCGATATTGGTAGCGATACTAAAAGTCTGGAGAAGATCTGGGCACCGTACGTAAATTGGCAACAACAAATAAATGGGTCCAATGATTAAGCCATATATGCTGGAGGTCCCGGTTTCTTTCTTCCCTGTTTCTGTAGGAGGGAGATGAGCGTGGAAACAGTATTTTTCTCTGTATGTGCAGGCACACCCTCTCCCACAGTGGAGAGGAGAGCTATACCAGCAAGAGAGTTGGCGGGATGAGGAAAAAAAAAAAACAAACATGCATTGCTTGTGATTAAGCCATAAATGCTGAACTGACAATTGCATTGATTCCATTGCACATTTTTCACACCTGGGTGCACATGCTGCTTGATCACTCCATTTCGGCATTCTGTACATACTGTTTGACCATTGACTATGGGTATTTTGAACATGATGCTCAACTATTGCATTAAATATTCTGTACATGCTGTTTAACCTTGCATTTCAATGAGATATAATCTACTCCTTTTGTTCAACCTATATTTAAACCCACTAGTGTTACTGTTACAGAAGTTCAGTGTCAAAACGCACTTCAATTCAGAAGATACTCAATTACTTTTTTATCTTTCCAGCAATTCTGTCTAACCCTATTCTGGTTTCCCCCTTAATTAAGGGACCACTCAAAATTGGATGCTGAATAATTTTCTAAAACTTAACTCAGATAAATATGAGATTCTTCCCATCTTTCATGAAGTCAACATAAGGGCTCAGGATTTTTGGCCTACTTTTCTAGCCTAAAATACATAAACACAGCTTAAAATTTAGAAGTCATCATTAGCTTTCAGCTCTCTCTAGTACACTAAATTGCGCTATCAGCAAGTCCAACCTTTTGGATCTGAATGTGCTACCCAGGAACTTTTCTTTCCTCTCCTTCTATCATAGAGTTACTGTTGCCAAAGCAGTTTTTTGCTATTCACAAACTATGAGTTAATAGTAAGTTTACAACTGCAGAACTCTACAGTCAAGGCGGATAACCCCACACATAAAAAGGATAGGACAGGGCTTTCCTAGAGGTGGCCAGGGAAATGAGCATACCCTCCTCTGTGGTCACTCAAAACTGGTTCTGGGGGTAGCTCTCCTCCCACTGTGAGTCACACCTGGCTGGTTAGCAGGAGAGTCAAGGGGGCAGGCCCAGGTGTAAGGTACATCTGCCAGTGACAGGGTCAGCATCCCTTGAAGTTAATTAAGTTCCTGTGCACAGCCCAGATGGTCTTGCTGTCAGGGAAAGGTCAACCCTCTCCCTCTGTTTCAGATAGTTGAGCCACTTCATATATAAGAAAGAAGCCTCCCAGATGACATTGGCACAAAGGCACATTTTGCTCAGGAAGGAAAATGCCAACTTTTTACAAATTTCATTTTCAAAAAAGTAATAGAAAATCCGACTTGACCATTAAGTAGGATTTTAAATTACTATTAAAATAATTCTTTGAATAATTTCTTTTTAGCTACTCCCAAACTGAAGCTGGTCATTATAAGGTGTTATATGGTAACCCAGTGCTTGTCTGTGAGAGAGCTAGTCTTGCCACAGTTAAAAACAACTTTGGAGGTTTCTTACTGCTAAAACATGTAAAACATAAAATATGCAAGTCCTACTTTTGAAATACGACGGACTCTCCCCTCTGGGCATTTATGGCATAACTTAGGAGTGACTTAAAAGTATTAAAAAGATTAGACCTGGCAAAGGGTTTGTTTTGCCACGTCAAATTGACAGTTTTAAAACCACACACCCAGTCTTGGAGACATGCTATGCATTGTCAACTTAGTGGTGGCACAATATGTGCTGCAGTCCACTACTGACATTTAACTTACAGGCCCTGTGTACACTTTTGTACCATAAATTAGGAACTTATAGGTAAGTTGAATATCCCAACCAGGAGTATAGCCAATTTCAACATGTTTGAGGGGTCAGAGTACATATATTAAGCATGGACAGCAGTGTTCCAGTGTGCAGAGTCAAAAAAACAGGAACAAAATCTAGCATAAAATGGGGGTGAGCACGACAAAGGGGCATTTTGCTACAACATCCTTTTAACGTGCATTCTGTGAGATGTGTAGCAGTGTTTTTCCACCTCAGCTAAGCTGTGATGTGGGGGTAAAGATGTGAGTTTGCATTTATTGGTATACTTGCTTTAATAATCAAGTGTTATTGGGTCACATTTACTTTTAATGGTACATATGTAAATAAATGTTTTCATACATATTTATGAATTCGTAAATTAATATTATGACAACCTTCAATCTCTTTTTTTCAACATTTCTTTGTTTATTTTCAGGCATGAAAACATAGAAGCCTTCATTATGAGTGGCCCGATAAATCAAGTGTACGGCGGTAACAGCCCAAACCTGCCGACATTTCTTAGGGGAAAAATGCCCAGTAATTACTGGGATATGAAGATATTGGCGTAGAAAGCACCAAAGCTTGAATGTTATTCCCCATTACCAGGAGCAAACTTATAATTGGGTGCTATTTATAACCCCTGATGAATTCTGACCCAGTGGCTTTGGATTTCATCTGATCCGATAAATATAGGCCCAATCACCAGACCTCTCATAATGAGGCCTATAGAGTGCACAGTACAAAATGTTCTTTGTAAAATGGGCCAAAGCTTCACACCATAGCAGTGCCTTAATGCCAGTCTAAACAGTGCATCATAAACAGCCCATCACAGAAGATGGGACACAGAATGTAAACGGGTGCCAAGGTAAATCAAACCATTCACCTTTTGTGCTTTGTATCGAACTGCACAGACAAGAGGGTGAAGAGTAATAGGATGAACAAGGCAGAGGGGGTCCTGGGAAACAGCGGATGAGTGTAAGGCAAATATCGCACCAGCACACATAAGGAAGAAACCCAAAGAAGAGCTACATGAAGAACCACAAAACCTACGACAATAGTTTAAGGCGGACCAAGCTGCTGGAGGTTACTTACTAGGAGAGAGCAGGTGTGAGACTGGTCTGTGTGTGGTTGGCAACAGGGGGGCATACCGGAGACAGAGATAGAGCTAGAGAGTCAACCAAGGGACATTGGTGATGTCATGTCACGTTATGTTATTTTATGCCATGTGTGTTATGTTAATAAAACTAATTAAGGGCAACTTGCACTCTTAGGTCTCGTGGCGTATGATATGACATTTAGTCAGGCTTCCTGGGAAACATTTGATACATTACATCCTACATAATGGGCGTGAATAATTAAGCATGTGTGGTCAGGAAAGGAGGCATTCCCGCACTAAAATGTAGTGAAAGTGTGTCAAAGCCTAGTATTGAATACACCAGCACACTAGTGTGGTGAAAGACAGTCACAGCAAAGAGTGTGATGGGAGATCAGGCATGCTAGGACCTGGCCAGAGTCAGGGAATCAATCTCTGGGCTTAAGAGGGTGTGTCTGAGGTCAGGTGTGGGGTCATATTGAAGGTGTCTACAAGGTCAGACGGGTTTTCCATGACAACCTTCATTCTCATTGTTTTAGTACGTTAAATATACAACACACAAAGTCAGGGCCGGACCTCTTAGCTTTGCCAATGCTTATTTCATTACATATTATGCTTTCCTCAATGTTAGTATAAGTCATTCAACTATAAAGAACATTTAATTAGGTCCAAAACAATAAAGGAACAGGTTTAAAGTTACCTTTGTAAAGCTGATAGCTTACTTATTGAAAAACCTCGACCCAAGTATTCATGTGTTTACAATTCATGAAAAGGTTTCTCAGGGTCTTCATCTATTTAGTCTAATTTAGCACAATATATTGGCACTTTAAGTAGGGAAGCAGTGAAATCCAGATGATTATTTCTGGATAATATATATTTCTACTTCCATTCTGCCCTGGGGACTGTACACTTATTTTGAAGACTGTTGAGCTGGCCTAATGACCTGTATGGAGCAGATATTCAGTACTGAATTATAAAAATGCATCATTTTTGAAGGATGGAGGCATGCATGCTATCAGTAGCTGTTGTTATTTTTTTTTTATCTCTAGGCACTTCTTGCCTTCTACTGGAATAGGGGAAAGTAAGTACCACATATGTGTTTTTATGTGATTGTGAACTACTATCATCTTTTTTAATGGTGCTTACTTCCTTTGCCCAAGTAAGACAGCCTACAGTGAAACATCTTTGCTCAGATAATAACTATAAGGTGTTATTTAAGAGCACTCTCGTTTGTAAAAGCAACTACTTCATTTACTCAAATGAACGTACCCAGTATGTAATGTTAGGTAAAGTATAATATTGCGAATTATTGGGAGCAGATAATGTAGAAGTTCAAAAATGTATTATGTTATTCATGAATTTCGCATCTAGTTTTATGCAAATAAGATGATATATTTTCAAGTAACATATCTAACACTGAGAACACAAAAGAAATATGTATCTTGTCACATTTAGACCTTTACATCTACCTACAAACATCCTCAAGAAGTACATACAAGCTGAATATATCGTTTTTCCCTTTCAAATTAACTCTATCAAGATTGTGAGATTTATTCACAAAGAAACGCGCAAATTAGCATGATGTAATTGTAGCCTACACATATTAGTCGGATACAAGTGTTAGCTCAATTTACAAAAAAAGATAAATTATGCCTGCTAAAATGAATATACATAGGTACATTGTATTTACAAACTTTGCTAATGTACAATCGATGTCCTAACCCTGCATGTGCGCATGGTCCATGCTGCACAGAGTACATGACCGTAGATTTTGGAAATCTGTGTAATTTTACATTTTACGTTTTTTCCAAGCAAAAAGGTTCTTTTACACAGACACATGCGCGCGAACACCCCCGCCCCCCCAACACTCCACACCCCCACACAACTGTCTAGAGGGACAGTGTTTTGCACTTTCTGCATGGATTCGTTCACAGTTAAAGGTGATTTTAAGGTTGGACGATGGAAGGTGTTTGTAAATGTGTGGGAGTTCGGACCCACGTTGCGCTATCGGTGTGATTAAACAGTATTTTTTTTGAGTAATTAACTTTGAGTGTATGTACCTCCAATTCACTGTTTGGTTTTGTAAGCGCTATGATTTTGTAACTGTTACTATTTGTTTAATCAGGAATTATTTTTTAGGGTCTCTTTACCAGGTTAAAAGCCCTTACCCGGTTGTCTAAATTTCTTTCAAGTGTGTCCTCTAGTCATATGCCTGTTATACTTAAATTCTTAACTTCCTCCCCTTCTGTGCTCCGTCTCTCCAATATGTCCCCTACCTCCCCCACATATCTTAATTTCCCGCCTTCAATTAAATACTTCCTCTGCACCAATTCCTTTTTTGGCCTACCTTCTGCTCCCCTTCTGATCCCTTCCTCTATAGTTCAGCCCTGCATTCTCCGCAGAGACATAGCTGTTATTAGGGAAGCAGGTGCAGTGGCACTAAGGCTGAGTGGCATCAGAGGCCCACTGCTCCCAAATTATGGCTGCATTTTACTAAACTTCCTTGCTTGCGTCAGCGCACAATGCATGCTATCATGCTATCTACCCTACTAATCCCCCTTCGGCACACACATACTATGTGCTTTTTAAATAGAACAGCCACTCATACATCTCTATGCCAGTTTGGGTTTCAATCCATCCCTCTGCTTACCCTTTGACACTCACCTTCAATGCCAGCCTCCTCCATCTTGATTTCCTCCCTTATAATTGAGATAATCTGTGCTTTGCAGGGGTTAATGAAGGAAAATTTCGGACAAACCTATTTTTTTTTGGTACAATTTAACTGAGAGAAAGCGTCTTGTGTAAAATATCTTTTGCAGCCATGTTTTATTGAGAGATTTTCATCTACTGGTGATTTTTTGCAAAGTGCCCAAGTTTTGTAATTGGTGCAATTTCTTGGAGCTTTAAAATTATTCATCTACACAAATTTTCTCCAGCAAATTTTCATTTTTACAGTCCCCTCAGAAAATACGTCTATGCCATAGAAAGTTAAAAGTTGCCGGTGGACTTCAGCACTTATTGTGCCCTCCACTAACGTGACAAGAAAAACATGGCTGCAGGCCAACCATTGTAGCCTCACTGCTTCAGTGTAATCCTGACCTGACAAAATAGCCAGGCGAACTACTTTCCTTTAAATATTAAGAAGTCTCACCTATGTAGCCATTTTTGCCAATAAGGTAGGCTGCATAGTGATGGAGGGTAAATGTTAAATGATGGTTGCCTCTATCAATTCTCACTATTAATCGATTTTTACGACAATTAATTTTGATGAAGACATAATAACTGGCTAAGTCGAAAAATGTGAGACCTCATACTGCATCGTAAAAGCATGCAGTGTTCGAAAATGATGATACGTAAACATAAACAAAGAGAGAAACAATGATAATTACACATGCACGTATTTATATGTTGTGAGAAACAAAGTATAGCTAACATAGAGAGTTGTGACGATAAGAAAAAATAAATATGCATTAAAATGAAATAAATGTCTACATAAAGAGGCATCTGAAATGCTAAAAGTGCTCTTCTAGTAATAATCGATATTATGCAAACCTGCAGCTTCCTGTAACGATTATTTGGTAAATGTGTATTTCAGAATGACACGTTAAGAATATGCTTCGAAAACGATAACGTGAATGAAGATATAATTTTTTTTTTTTAGTAGTAAATAATATTGACATACAGCTTCTAAGCATTTATTAATGTGTATTTTACAAAATAATAACACGACAGTGATTCAGCTAATTTTCAAGTAGGCTTCAAATGCGTTTCTTTCCTGTGCAAGTGTGAAATCATATGAAGTAGTCACTTTAGCCACTGTGAGAACTTTTCATGAAGTTTCTTTTCTGTATTGGTTAACAATGGACTCACTTCTTGTTAGGCAACACTTTTGATAGAAATGTAACAATATTATTGCAAACCCAGGAAAAGCGCTTGGGACTGGACAGACTGTGAGCAAAGTGAAGTTCCACCTACTTCCGTGGAAGGGACGGAAATGTAATACAAAATGAACTTAATAAATCTAATGAACTCGCAAAGGGATTACTTAATCCGTCCGGATATTTGGTGATGTATTGATCACCCCATGAGCGTCCCACTGTGTCTGACCAATGGAAACCATATGGAGTGATGAAAAGGATACTTTGTGGGTGTAAACCGTTAACCTTTGGAAGTATAATTGCCTCCATGGAGGATTGGGGGCTGCTG
Organism: Calotriton arnoldi; assembly: GCA_963921515.1. Taxonomy (NCBI): domain Eukaryota; kingdom Metazoa; phylum Chordata; class Amphibia; order Caudata; family Salamandridae; genus Calotriton; species Calotriton arnoldi. The sequence continues at coordinate 17,104 of CAWUFW010027243.1, read as the reverse complement.
GCTGTCATTTTCATTTTTCCCTGCCTGGCATGCTGAAGGACTGATTCTTGATTTCCCTCAATGCCAAATCTTTGAACCAAACTTTCTAAACTGCGATTCTGGAACCTGCACTTTGCCAGCTGGTAAAGATGAGCAGGAAATAACCTTTTGGCTGAAGGGTTAACTGACTCCTTCTGTGGCACATAGTGCTACAGTTCAGACTTGGCCAGATCTATATTGAAGATGGACTAAATCTCTCAGCCTTGCTTTGGTTTGTATGATTCGATGACTGAGTCTCGAATTGCCATTTATTTCTCTCTCTCTCCGAAGCCAAGCTTCAAATGTTTATTATTTCCTGTACTGTACTGTGAGGCTATTTGTACTAATAACTTGTTATTAAATCTGATATGAAATGCGATTTCGTGAATCTGTACATTCAAAAGAGGCTTATAGATAAATGTTTTCCATGAGTTATCTTTATCGTTTTTGTCTCATTCTTTTTTGTCATTTTTTTTGTCTCAAGGTTTGTGTTTCAGCATCTGAGAAAAGTAATGAAATAGGCTTGTGTTTGGCAATTTCTTTATTTCAGGTCCTCATAAAGATATTGCTTCCCATTCTCCAAGTATTCTAGTCCCTGTTAGCTCAACAAAAAGATCCATTGGAGGACAATGATTTATGGTAATCAGGATGTTGATTTTGGAGTAAAGTGTTTCTTAAAATGGGTCTAATGTGAGTAAATGTTGACTGTGATAAAGAGAAAATTTTAAAAGCTTTCCGCTGCATCAATAGTATCTAAAAATGGGACACATAGAAATGTAATGCCTCTTTAAGGGTCCAATTACCCAACAGTGGGGCATGGGCGCCAGAGGTGCATAATTATATAGGAAGTTGTTCAATTATGAGCTATGTGATCATATTGAAAGGGAAGCTGAGTTCTAATACAAAAACATCCCAGAGTGCCGGTGTTTTACATTTTACCTAAAATACATAAGGATCAGAGACCCCTACCAGGTAGACCAATCGTGTCCGGTATTGATTCTATCTTAGAACCACTCTCCCAATTTGTGGATCTTTTCCTGCGACCAATAGTGGCAGATATGCCATCGTATCTGCAAGACACAAAACATGTTCTATCCTTGTTGGAAACTGTCCCATTCGACCCCCTACTCAGCATTATGGTGACATACGATGTAGAATCGTTGTATATGAACATCCCCCAAGATGACACATTGGAGACGATACAGCAACTCCTGGAGTGCTATCTTCGTGAAGATCAAACGCCCAATACTTTTGTTATGTGCTGTGCTAGGATGGCATTAAAAGAGAATTTTTTCAGCTTTGAAGGGAATCAATATTGGCAAACCACAGGAACCTCAATGGGCATTACCTGTGCTCCGAGCATGGCCAACCTGTACATGCATGGTTTCGAAACAAAATATATATACTCGGTCACCAATCCCTTCCAAAATAAATTGAAACTTTGGAGACGGTATATAGAACACATTCTGGTCATCTGGGAAGGTGACCAGATGTCCCTTGACATCTTTTCACATGGTTAAATACATGTGACAGGAATTTGAAATTCACTGGGGAAGCAAGTACTACATCTGTGTCTTTTTTAGACCTTCTATTGTACCCCAAAGAAGGAAGGATCTATACAGAATTGTTTCAGAAACCTATGGTGAGGAATTCGCTGTTATGCTACCATAGCTTTCATCCTCGTTCCCTACTCACTAATCTCCCTGTGGGGCAGTTCCTAAGGCTGCGCAGGAATTGTACTGAGCTTGCTATGTATAAAAAACATGAAAAAAATATGAGTGATGAACTAGTGGCCAGACAATACCCGGACCGACTTGTACAGGGAGCTGCAAAAAGAGCACGCAATAATAACTGGGAAGCGTTACTTGAGTCACATGAAAAAACAAAAAGTGACAGAATGGTCTGTGTGACTACCTTCAGCAACCTAATGGACAACATTAAGAAGGCCATTAATAAAAATTGGCATATCTTAAACACAGGGAGACTTACTTTGGAAAAACCGTTGTTTGCGCTAAAATGCAGTAACAATTTACGTGATTTGTTGGTACATACAAGACCGAGGATAAGACAGACATTGGTTAGACAACCGACATTATGGGGAGCATCCCCAGTGACAGGTCACTTTCCGTGTGGTACCTCCTCTGTGTGCCCTTTTACTCGACACACTATACAACTTGATATGGCTTTAAAAACACCATGACAACTTAGTAATCATACCAATTGTAACACCAGTGGAGTAATCTACATGATTATGTGTCCGTGTTCACTTAGGTACATTGGCATGACCACACGGAAAGTCAAACATAGGATTGTTGAACTTTGGAGTGCTTATAGATGTAAGAAATCCACACACGTATGACTAGATATTATCTAGAGATGGCCCATTCTGAAGACGACCTGACGTGGGTCATAATTGGCAAACCCAGATATGACGTCAACATGGGTCCTTTAGAAAGAGTCCTTTTCCGACGTGAACAGAGATGGGTGTTTCGCACTAAGAGTCATATCATAGGACTTAATGAAGACATTCCGTGGTGTTCACTCAGAGACAGATGTTAGGGTACAAAAAAATGATCATGCTCCTGAGCAATGTAGTACCATGCTGAGCGCATATCAGAATAGGAACCATGCGTATGATACCACAATGTAAATTATACTCTTAGTAAATCTCCTAGTACACTGATATATTGAGCCTGGTGTATCATAACAATATATTATAGGAGTATCTCCTGTTTACTGTTAACGATGCTAGATTGGCTCCGTTAATATAGCATCGATTACAATAGCTTATCCGACAGTACTAGTGAATATATATTATGAGCGTCCACGTTGCAATCTGTTATCTACGTATATTACTGTGTTTTAAAGTTGCTTGTTCCAACTTTGGATATATGCCAATTCGCCCAGCATACATATTACCCATTCATAATCTCGCTCCTTAAGTATGTACAGAGCGTCTGTTTTGAAATAGTATAGAGCAGAATCGAAACTACATCTCCCATGATTACGAGGAACCGGAAGTGTAAAGAACTACATCCGGGCCATGACGTGATTACGAGCGTAATGAACATTCATAACCGGAGGGTAACGAACATCTCTCGCCCTTCCGTCTTTACTACTATGAGGCAGACAATAGAGATTGAGGTAAGGTGACGCCGCTCCTGTCTTGCGCCACAGTTGCGGGACACCATGCTAGTCCGGGTTCCTTTGATACACACTGGTGCCCGCCTTGCTGCAACTAGTAGTGAGAAGCACGTCTATGTATATTGGTTTGGGCTGGTGAAACGCTGGCAGCGTTGTTGAGATATTTAGTATGTATAAAGCAGGACTAAGGGATGTGTAATACACAATAATAGCCCTATAACAACAATAGGAGAGTGTACGACATATCGCTTGGGGAGGAGAGATATCGTCAACGCTATACAAACACTAAGTAAGGTACGCGTCACACTTAGCAAGGGTCAAATATCAATAATAGGAGGTGAAATTACATACTTGCTCCATGTATTAAGGTTCGCGTAACACACAGGTAGAGCTCTATTACAACAATAGGAGGAGTGACTGCATATCGCTTGGGCAGGAGAGATGCCTTTAACGCTATACATACATTGATTATGCACAAAGTAGAACTTAGGCATGCGCAAGACTCTGCAAGGACGCATTAACAATAAGAAGAAGCGAGAGTGCATATACGCTCCATGTGCTGTGAATAACCCGATTAAAGGGGATCCTAGATTAAGTGACTGAGTTATTGGGTCTGCAGTAGGAGTGAATACACAACATATTCAAAGAAACATAAGGAACATCACATCATATGACAAGCTGAACATTAGTGATTGAATTAAAGAGGGTTTGTGTCTTTTAAATTCTAACATCATTATTTTATTTTTATTTTATTTTTACACCTTCAGACTCCTGAGATCTGTCAGTAAAGGACCTCTTGAAGGTGGAGGTACACTAGTAGTACCAAAGTGGTGAGATATTTAACCGCTCGAGCATGCTAATTTGAATTTCTTGTCACGTGTGCTGTGAGGTGGTGTTTACACCGATGTTTGTGTACACATACAATGTGGGAAATGTATTTGGTCCATATACTATGAAATAATTTCTAATGAATGTCCATACCTTTTACAGACTGTGGACCGGACTGCAGCTGGTACCACATTGACTGTTGCCATCAAACTTGACTATGGTATTTTTTTCACTTTTTATTTTTCACGAAAACAGCAGAGTGTCTACAAGTGGGTCCTGAAGAATGCCATGAACCAGTAGGTCACATAGGCAGAAACATGTCGACCTTGACTCAATAGGGAATATCCATACCCCTATTTTTCACTGAGCTTTTTAGCTCTAACCATTGGGGACACCTATTAAAGTTATCTTTGTCTCCCATGAGTTAGTTTTAAATCACATTTTGCATTTTATTTTTGCACTCTGCCCCTCACTCCGTCTTTCATTGGATGATTGAAAACACCTCACGCTCTTCTCCAGAGCGAGATTTGTAGCCCACACTGTGTACCTTGCGGTCACAGTGTACAAGAGGGAACCCAATGATGAAGCATGTCACCTTTGGGTGAGTGAGGGTTCTCGTCTTACTAAGACTATTGCCCTTTTCCCGACACTTACACCGTAGTTTTAACATATATAATCTAACCATCCTGTTACCTTTTTGTGAGTATAATATCATATTGAATCCGCAAGGGGTGTGGATAACAAAATTCCCACTTTCTTTGGGTGGGACAGGGACAGCATAATTAACTAAGGGCCCAATTCCGATCTCGTAAAGAAGGCCCCCAAATGGGATTTGTAAAGTCCAAATCTGATTCGGAGCCTATCGTCCCCCATTCCTAACGAGCAAGTACGATGCGAGTATCCTGTACGCACCATGCGAATCGTTTACGAACCCGTTCCTGTCCGTCCGACACGTTCATGGCCGAATCGTGCCTCGCAATGGAGCGGTTTTCCGACCGAGCGAGTACGATGCACAAATTGGACAGCTGTATTGCCTCGGTCTCATCGAGATGAAACAGCTGTCGGATTCGGACTTCAGGGGGCCATAAGAAGCCCCCCTTTACCCGGAGCCCTCTGATTCGGTCACGGGGGGTGCGCATGGGTCCCCTCGATCCAAGCATGCACAGTGTGGTGGGCCACATGGGGTGCCCGCCACAGGGTGTACGCTTTTCCCCGCCGACCCCTTTTTTGCTATGGGAGCCTGTGTACGCATCTGAACACGGGCTCCAATAGAGTACAATGGGAGTCTGAGCGAGCCGAGTCTGTAAGCATACGGCAGCATTGTACTCGTACGTTCGGACTCCCGGAGCACGTCTCGCTCAGAAAGCCCTCCAGATCCGAGTCATCTGGAGGGCTTTCCTTACGAGATCGTAATCGGGCCCTAAATGTTTATCTCACAGTCTCTGTTTCCATTTATTGTATCAAGGGGTACCATGGTAAACTGCTTCAGTGATCTCAACCACAACATTATGACAGTTAGGGTCCTAGTTCAAGATTGCGGGTCTCCTTGCACAGGGCCCACGGACCTGGCTGTGGTGTATAAATGGCTCCGCCTTAAATGCTAGGCAATAGACATTCACCCTATATTCGCAACCTTGGCTAAGTCTAACCTAACCTTATTTATGGAACACCTTTTGATTGCACCTGACCTATGTGGGGATCTTGTAATGCATTTGTTACCTTAGGGGAAAATATGTAAAAATGTCTCATGATTCCATTTACTCATAAACATAACTTGGACTCAAGATGGTTTAGTAGCACCTGTAGAGTCACTAATAAATGCTTAAGGAATTCACTTAACAAAAGTTCCAAGGCACAGTGGTGACATATCTCTATTAAGAGCTGAATGTAAACGGTCAGTTAAAGTGAGGAAGCAAGCCATTATAAAGGGCACATGGAACAAACTAAATAATACCTAGGCAGTGAAGGACACAGGGGGTTTCTGGAAGACTGTGAAATCTCTTGATCCACTTATCAGACAGCATGACGGCCTAGGAACGAATATCGCAGCTGACAAGTGGGTGTCACACTTCAAATCAATCTGTGGCTTAAATTCTCAAACTGCTACTCATTGGGAGGATATTGCATATAGCAAACCTCACATTATCCCATTAAAATTGGAGGAAGTTATTTTGGGCATTGCTCAAAGTCCTGGCAATAAAGCCATGGGCCTGGATGGGGCCCGATGGACTTATATAAAGCTGGGCCAGAGTTTTGGCCACCTGTCAACACTGATGTTTTAAATTCTGCTATCTGCTCAAACCTACTGAGATCATGGCATGCACGATTATCGTGCCTGTTTTTAAGGGCAGTATACAAGACCTGGGGTGCTAACATCTGATTTCTCTACTGGCCTCTACTGTGAAAAATGTTGGACGGGCCTTAATAAAATGTTGATAATTCATAAATACACTGTGGTGAAAGGGGGGATCCATGGACCTCAGTTCAGCTTTTGATAGGGCTAACCGATCAATGCTTTAGGCTCTACAAAGGATATAGGCTTAGACCAAGAACATCAACTTTCTTCAAGCCCTTCATCAAGATCTTAAAGCCTTTGTATGTTCTATGTGGGGGGAAGGTACTAACACTTTTAAGTTGGAACGGAGAGTGAGGCAGAGGTGTGTCCTTACCCCTATTCTATTTCCATTATATGTTAACAGGTTACACAGATACTAAGGGCCTGATTCTGATGCGGTTAGGAAAGCATTCCCACCTAGGGCCTGATTCTGATGCGGTTAGGAAGGCCTCCTAATGCCATTTGCTCCTTCCAAATCGGATCGGGAACGTGTCTTCCCGACCCAGGGCCCAATTATGATGCGGTTAGGAACATATGCTCCCATTGAAGTCAATGGGAGTCCAACCAAATCGTATCTGGAAGCATCCGGATGCATCGTACTCCGTCGGTCGGACTCTCCCGATCCGAGTGGGTCGGAAACCATTTCCAAACCGATTCGGTCAGGAAGCTTTCCAACCCGCATCAGAATCAGGCCCTAACTGTCTCAAGGAAAAGATTTCCCTAAGTTAAAAATCAACAGGTAGCAGCATTATTATATGTTGGCAATGCTGTCATTGTTTCCTGGACCCCCCTCAGGCCTCAAAAATCAAAACAATTGTAACATTTATGGATTTTCTGAATTTGGAGCAGAACTTTACTAAAACTCATAATATGGCAGTGTGGAATGGTCCATCAAAAATAAGATCTATTTTTGTTAAGGGGAGGAACCGCCATTAAAAGGCTGGCGGAATGCAGCATCCTAATGAGGCGGACGGTGCCTGCTAGGAACCGCCACCATTCTAGGTATGCTGCCCGGGTCCGACAGGCAATCATAACGATTGCCTGTGTTGGACCCCGTGGCAGAGAGACTTTCCGTCCGCCAGCACTCCGCCCGCCATCCTTATCTGGAGGGCAGAGAATGGCCGCATGATGGCGGTGAACCCACCATAGGCAGGCTGTGGGTGGCGGGTTCACCGCTATCATAATCAGGCCCTAAATTACTATTCCAACTCCAAAACTAACTAAACTATGGGAAAGTGCTGGATAATAAACCAAATTATTATTCCAACTTCAAAACAAAATAAACTCAGGGAAGGTGCTATATAATAAACCATATTAAATTACTATTCCAACTCCAAAACCAACTAACCTCAGGGAAAGTGTTGGATAATAAACCATAATAAATTACTATTCCAACTGCCAAACAAATAAAAATTCTACTTAATAAAAAAATAAAAAACAAAAATGTTGATCAATTTTGTACAAAAAATTCTTTTAAATTAAATATTAAAATTAAAAATATTAAAAATCTAAACAAATTTAAGCATTACATTTAAATAAAAATTATAAATTACAAATAAATTTTAATTTTGAAATTAAACAATATCCCAATTTTTATTTTAATTTAAAAAAACATTTTTTACCAACATTATTTGTAGAATAAAATTATAAATTAATGAACTAATTATATTTTTCTTCAAATTTAAATATTTTTAAATAAATCAGAAAATATATTTAAAAATTACCCAAAGACAAATATAACATCATTTTTTTAATTTTGTAGCATTTTAAAATTAAAAAATGTTTTAAAAATATTTCAATATTTCAAAAAGTACTTTTAATAAAATGTAATTTTAAACAACATTCAAAACGCTACTATATTATCTCAAACAAATCCCAAAAATGTAAGCAATTTACAAACAATATTTTTAAATTACTCCCCACCCTTGTCCCCTATAAATACAACATCCTACTCCTAAATTTCTTTTTACTTAGAAAAATTAAACAAATTTAAAAAATATTTTTAAATTGTTCCCCACCCTTATCCCCTATAAACCCGGCATCCCACTACTAAATTTTAACAAAAATTATTTAAAATTTTGAAACATTTTTAAAAACATTTTTTTAAATTACTCCCCATCCTTATCCCCTATAAAACCAATATCCCACTCCTAAAACTTTACAAAATTAAAAAAATATTTAAATTTTAATCCAACATTTTTAAATTACTCCCCACCCTTATCCCCTATAAACCCAACATCCTGCTCCTAAAACTTAATTTAAAAAAAATACAAACAATTTTTTTAATAAAATATTTAATAAGTAATACTACATTAACAATAAAAAATACCAACATTAAACAAAAAACAAAAACATTGATATAATGAACAACTATATTTTTGACATCGAAATTTACAAAATCGATATTTCTGCATTACATTAAAATCGATATTTTTAACAACGAAAAAACTTACCTCGATATTTTGGACCACTGATATTCTTGACTCGATATTAATGCAATTCGATATTTCTACGTCGATATTCTGTCTCTGCACCAAATAAGTGAATGCCACCTTTTTAAAAGTGGCATTTTCAGAATTGCAAATTAAAATCTGACTTCACCGTAAGTTGTGATTTTAAATTGTGATTTTAGAGACACCAAGGGGCCCATTACGATGGCGGGCGGATGCACAACCGCCGTGCTGGCGGATGCAAAAACCACCAGTTACCGCCGGCACGCAGCAGTCCACACGCCCGCCCAATTACGATGCGAAAAGCAGGCCAAACACCGCCGGCAAGCCAGCAACACCGTCCGCCATCAAAGTGCGCCCGCACACGTAGCGGCGCAGCACAACTGACACACACCGTCCGACGAAACACGTCCCCGCCCGGGCGCATAAATTACGATGCCGCAAACAAACGGCTCCCACGGCAAAGAGACACCGCACGTGAAAGAGAGGCGGAAACACGGACGCAGAGCACGGACAACGAAGAAGCGGCACCCCGGGCATGAATCCAGCACTGCAGGCCCTTCCCATGCTTCTGCTGATGCACCACCAAGGACGCAACGTACCGCGGAGACGCAGGTAGGCACACACACAACAAGTGCACGCAAACAGCGCACACAGTGCAAGGGCGGAAAAAGCGGACAACCCCCCACCAGCGCGTGCACACTACACATCCACCATTGCATCCACATATGACACACAGGCCAAATCCTAACATCGCGGAACACATGTGTACACACCACCTGGGACTAGGAACCAACCACCCCGTCACGGCCCCAAAGCGCCGATGACGCCGCCACACATGCGCACAATGCAGAGGCCAACCGCAGCGCCATGCATGCGTCGCACACAGACACAGGGACACAACCAAGCAGCACACACATCAGCCCCACCCCGAACGCACATGACACGTGACAGGCCGGCCACAGACATGTCCCCAACGCCCAATTCACGGACAACACCCAACGCCACACAACCGACGCACACATGTCAGTGAAGACACGCAACTGCAGGACACACCCCAGTGTAACAAACATGGCGTAGCACACAGCGGCGGCAACACCAACTAGGAGAAGCAGGGCCCCTTCGGGAAGAGGGACGCCAGTACCACACTGAAAAACCCATACCACCCTGCACATATGAACAAGACACATGAAACGGAACACCAAAGAGCCCGGGGACCGACAACAGGTGGCCCAAGAATAACATCCACACACAAGGCCCAACGCAGAGCGGAAAGGCAGCCTGCCGCCCACACAAGGGAGAGCAGACAGCACTGAATGACCTTCCATTCCAACTCCGAAACCACAGCCCTACGACAGAAGCCGGTGAATACAGCCATTGTCCAAGAATAGACCAACACAGGCATGCCGAGGAGACCGACCACAGGGCAGATAGCGCATATCACAGAAGCACACAACGGACGGGGAAGAAAGAAGAAAACACTCCCCCATGTCGGCCACATGCAAGTTAATTGGAAGGAGTCACACAGCACTGACCTTGAACTGTCTGAGAAGCATGTGGGAAGAGGGCCCGTGTCCTCCAAACAAGCCAACAGAACACAAGTCCTGTCTCCCTACGACTACACAGAGCTCACAGCAACCCCGGAGCGTGCACATTGCAGACTGCACACACAGCCGGAGCACGCCACCTCAACGAACCGCTGCGAAATGGCAACCGCAACACACCTACCCAACTACGCCGAACAGCTCAAGCTGTACAAAACCAACACGATACATACATTGGGATGCGATCTCCTGTCCCTGCTGAACGTAAGTTACCGACTGACTTACCGCATCACATTGTTCAGCTGCGTCATGCCCGTCTTCTACTGTCGGAGGTGTCCCTACCAGCATCCCGTCGAGATATGCCTCTCCAACCCGGCATGTCTGAAGGCGGACCTGCTACCACTACTCCTCCCTCTGGACGCACACGACAGGGCCTGCTCTGCCTATGGGGGCATGGCGTATGTGGCCAACATCGCACCCGCACTGAAATGGAACCACTGTGCCTCCACACGACGGATCATCGAGAACAGCTACATCGAATGTCACCCAGCATGCCCCATCATGGTCCTCCAAGGGACAACCTACGAACAACACCTTGACAGCCACCATCCGCTTCATTGGCTGGCAAACATGTACACCACCAATGACATGGAAGCCCTGCTGGACGGCATCGCATACCTGACAACCTGTAAATACGTCGGACCACAACGCAGGTTCTCCGAGTGACCTATGAAGTCCAACCCCGCACCCATGCTCAGCTTCCGCACGGACTGGCCAGTCACCACCACAACAGCCATACCAAACGACCGGCAACTGTAACCACACCATCAACGACATCGCCATGACATCGGATATGACCGGGACATGCACACTGTTCCCCATCACATCCAGGAACACCGCATGCATCGTGGGAGGCAGTGGCATGGGCTCTGTGTATCGCACCCACATGGACGGAACTGCACGAACAACCAGGACACGACATGGATCCAGCGCACATGGACACACACACCGCTCAGTGGACATGAATAGGTCGCCTGGAGTCTGTGGGTGCTGCACCCCTCCCACCCCCGCCCCGGGAATCCCATACCAGGACCTTTGCATGGACGACAAGTGCATACAACAACAACACGACCCCAGTGACTGTGACATGTCCAGTAACCACCACAGTGCAACAACAAGTGGCACGCCGCTGCATGCACGCAAGCACATGCCCTGATGTCATCTCACATGCACGCGTGCATGAGGAACAACCGCAGCAAACCTGTCACATGGAACTGAGATGGACTGTGCCCATGATGCCGAGCGGTCTGGTAGGCTACATGTATACCGTCTGTGTCAAAGTCCGCAGCTCCGCAGCTATACGTAAATGTACATTAGCACAGCCTTGGCCAAGCAGATGTAACCCCACACCCTATCCCATTTGTAATCATGCTCAGTATATCCTCAACATGTATTCCGCTGCCAGTAGTGTCCACTATACTGCATCACAGAGGACAGAAGACTCAATATAATGTTTGAAACCAAAACTGTCTCCGCTGACTCATTTCACAAGTACGAATGAGAGAGGATGAGAGTATGTGAAGTACACGGCAGTCGTGACATGACCATGTAGTCCACTGGTATTGGATGTCAACGCAAATGAGTAGCACTACTGTGGAAGACACACATGTGTCGTGTGAAGTCGTATGGACGCAGTGCTCAGGTGGGTGGGTGCGACGGGTAGATGCGCACATGCCAAGTTGGAGCACGCCGTGTTGGGAGGGGTCATGAACAGTACACCACCGCTTCCCTGGGCATTGTGAGAGGACACCTGTCGGGGGGAGTGAACACGTGTGTGCACAGCAGCCGGGCACACGTACAAAGCGGTACCAGGCGCACCTCAGCCCACCCTCTGTGAACAAGCTGGATCCTGTTGTGCGCCCGCCATGCCCCTTGACAAGGCACACACAGCCCCAGTCGACCAGGTGTAACCCCAACATAGTCAATCCGCACAGGCGATACAGGGCACGGGATGGCAGTGGAGCATGGTGTGTGTGAGGTCTCCTCGCGCTCCTCCTGGTCATATCACGCAGGCAATAGAACCTCAACGTCTAGCATGGCACAAGTCAGATGGAAGTGTAGGGGGACGCACCACAGCACGAGCAGCACTGACGTCACGGGAGGTGGCTCGCTCCATCCCATCCATTGCCCATCATACCAACCACGACACATGCCATTGCGACTAAGTGCAAGCGCGTGCGCCACCACCCCGAGCCCTCCCCAGAGAGGCCAAAGAGTGAATGTGTGGGCCAACAGCCACAGACGGACGCGGCCTGGCCGCAAGGGCAGCCAGAGCCACTGGGTGTCGCAGGTGGCGGATCCGGAAGGCGAAGACTGTGATGCATAGTCCATGCAGGCCGGGTCTCCATTTGGGGCACCACGCAGGTGGACGGCGTCCCGCCACACATCATACCCTGAGACAGCCCACTGCGTGCAACTGGACCCACACATACACTCCTTGCCCCTCTCTGGTGCGAGCTTGGGGCTGCCTGTGCAAGCGCTAGACTCGCAGGTGAGCATGCATATTGGGGGGCGAGGGGAGGACATGAGGGCTGGGGCGAAGATGACTGTATCACTGTCAGTTAGTACAAGGGATGACCCAGATGTGGAAAGGAAGAGATGTGTCCCGTGTGTACTGCAACTAGTCGCCAATCCAACTACCCCCCATGTCCGGAATGTAAGCCCGCACCTAGGCCCGCCCATCCGCCACATCGAACATACCACCAGCACGACAACCTTCCCATTCGAAACACTGACTGGGGTGGCGACCAGTGAACAATCATGTGTAGCCTACCCACGCGTACATGTGGGCCCTCCATGATCCATGTCACCTGCGGCAAAGACATGACATGCGCAATGAGGGAAGTGAGGAGAGCTGTCCGCCCCACGCGCAGAAGGTGCATCAGCTCCACAGACCCAGCAGCGAGTCCAGCAGGGGTCACATGTGCAGGGGCAGCTGTGCCTGGTGTGAAGGCACATGCATATAGACAGCACATCGACCAATGTGTAGTCTGCTCACATCCACAGTCCATCATCATGCGGACATAGGAATTGAACACAGGGCAACACATCTTAGTTGGTGCACCCACCGTGACCAACAATGCGCAATCATCGACGTACCCGCCCTGTGCATGGCCCCCCACCCAACGGAGGCACATCCAGTGCCACCATCCCACACACACAAGCCTTCCACGGAACATGCTGTGTCCAATGGTCAGTACAGAGTCAGCGCCCATCTGGTGGATCCTGAACAGGAGACACATGCACACACATGCCAGCTCCCACTATGTACGTCTGCCACCTGGCACGTGCAATGTAACCTCTCACCTGTGACGTGTGACTGCAAGCACGCAGCCGTCTTGGCATGGGGCTGTCAATGTGGACACCAGTCAATGTTTCGGGAGCTGTGATCCGTACAGTGCTGTACATAGGGTGCAGTGCTGACACCTACTACTGTCTCATATCCCCTCGTGCCACAGGTCCCACTTGTATTGGCCGCTCAGCCCGTGCCCACATCGTCGTCGTCGTGTGCCATACTCATCCAGCCTCGGAAGCAGTTCCATGCTCAGCAGACACTCATGTTGCCGTGGCGTTGCCGCTGACGAATATGCAGTCAGTCCCCATCAGCACGCCCGCAAGTCATTGGGGCCTAGATCCCCATGTGCATGCACATGGCAGTGGTATGTCTCACTTGCCATTGCCATTGTTGGGAGACCTGTGTAAGTGTATTGTGGCCGTGCCGTCCCAGCTTGACAGCTGGGCTGTGGCTCATGTGCTTGCTCAGTCATGTCAGTGATGTGTATGCGAAATTGCCATGTGCCGTGTTGCTTTGACATGTGTCCTCTGCCATTTAACCCAGGCGGAGACCGAACATTGACCGCCCATACCAATTGCTGGCGGACATGGACGATACAGAGGTAATCAGGAAGTTTCGGCTGGACAGGCCAACTCTGCATCGACTGTGTGCCATGTTAGAGCCCCATCTCCGTCCCCGCAGGGTGTATCCGACTGCTGTCACCCCCACGGCTAAGGTGATGGCCGCCATGCATTTCTTCGCCACTGGGTCATTCCAGCACACAGTGGGCAGTGGAGGAGGGATGTCCCAGCCCATGTTCAGCAAGGTGCTGAGGGATGTACTGGCAGCCATGATGCTGTACCGAAACAGGTACATCAGATTCCCCAGGGCTCGTGAATTGGCGGCAGTGAAGGGTGCATTCTATGCCCTTGGCAGAATCCCACACGTCGTGGGAGCCATTGACTGCACACATGTCGGCCTTGTTCCACCACAGGCCACTGAGCACCTGTACCGCAACAGGAAGCACACGCACTCTCTGAATGTGCAAGTGGTGTGCCTTGCGGACATGGTGATCACCCACGTGTGTGCCAAGTTTCCAGGCTCGGCACATGACGCACACATAATGCGCAACAGCATCTTGCCACGACTGATGGCCAATCTGCAACAGGATCGTGGCTGTATTGTCGGTGAGTATGTGGAGTGGTGTAGCGTGCTGGTTGTGCGATGCTGTCCCCTGTCCAGTTGGAATAGCAACGGTTCTCTGTGTCCCTCACACCCAGGTGACTCTGCGTATCCGAATGGGGCATGGCTGCTCAGTCCATTGAGGAATCCTCGCACCCCAGCAGACGATCGTTACAATGAGGCACATGGGAGGACCAGACGTGTGGTCGAGCGTACCTTTGGCCTCCTCAAGTCCAGGTTCAGGTGCCTGGACCGCACCGGGGGTGCACTGGCGTACTCCCCACAGAAGGTGTGCCAGATAGTGGTGGCGTGCTGCATGCTGCACAATCTGGCCATTCGGAAGCAGATCCCCCTCATTGTGGATGACGGAGATCAACCAGGACCCCAGCCCGCAGACCAGGACAGCTCGAGTGAGGTGGACAGCGGAGAGGAGGAAGCTGGGAATGTGCGCCAGCAGCTCATCGCCCGCTACTTCACTTGACGGTGAGTGTCCATGTACGACGGATGATGTGTCTGTATCTGTGCAGGTGTGTGTGTGTGCTGTGTCAGGGTGGCCGTATGTTCACTGCGTGCAGTGTGTCAACGCTCCGTGGCCAGGTAGTATGCCACTGTTGGTGACTGTGGCATTGTGCCCTATTGCTCTGTGCGATGTGTGTACATTGCTTGTAGTTGTTGACATGTACTGTGTGATGGGTGTGTGACACACTCATTGAATGTGCTCCTGTTCTGTCTCCCACCCCTAGGTCCCTACAGGCCCTCCGGATTCCATTGCCATGCCACGCATCAGGTGCCTTTCCGCCCAAGGTGGCCGTTGTATTCCGTACAAATAAAACACAGGGCACAAACAGCAGTTGGTGAAAAAGGTGCATTTATTACAAACTGTGACATGTGATTGTGTGTAAGGTGATGACAAAAGTGGTGCGTGCAGTGACAATGAGCTGTCGGTCATGGCTGCGTGATGATCAGGGTGTACCCACTGGTTCTATGTCCATAGTCCAACACACACATGCCATCCAGCTGGCTGTGTGGAGTGGGATCGTAGAGCAAGTCAATGCAGTGGCTGGTCAAGGAAGGCTGGCGGAAGGCTGGCTGGCTGCCTCACTTGCGACTGGAGCGTGCGAAGTCCTCCCGGGAGATCTGTTTCCTCTTCGGACGGCCCCTTCCACGTTTGGGAGGGGGTGTGTGGTGGCGACCTGCTGGTGGTGGGTGAGGTGTGCTCACTGGCTGTGGACGCAGGGGAAGTGGACACTGCTGCCCGACCCTGCGCCCTAGCAGGTGGTGGCGGAGGTGGTGTTGCTGGCCTTGCCTGTGACCCCACCGCCACCACCAGCTGGCCCATGAGGTCCACGAGTTGGTCCATACGGGACACGAATTGGCCCATATGGGCGTTCATGGACCTCAGCACCCCCAGCACCTCCCGCGTGTCAGTAGCAGACCTGGCCCATTGTCCTTGGGCCTCTTCATAGGCCCCAAGGACTCTGGCCATTTGAGGCAGGGCATGGCTCCCAGGGGAGGCTGGCGTTTCCCTGACCCTGCTCCTCCTACCAGTCCTGCTGCCACCGGCCTGCCCACTAGCCACATTGCACACCACGGTCCTCGCTGTGGCTCCCAGGGTGGATCCAGTCGGCCGGGCCACCACCTGCGCTGGGGCTGGTGCCAGCGAAGACGTGGTGGTGGTGGAGGCGGTGGTGGTCGGTGCGGCGATGGTGGCGGTTGCGGCAGTGGTAGTGGCCGCAATGACCGTGGGTGTGGCCGCAACGACAGTGGCAGCAGGGGACTGGGACTGTTCAGCATCCCTGGATGATGGGTTGGTGGGTAGGAGGGGTCCTGGGGAGCGGCTGGGCCCTGCCACGCCAGATGGGCCAGCTTGGTGGTCCGTGTCCGAAGAGGAGGACAGATCCTCCAGATCCGTGTGTCCTCGTTGGGGGCTTGTGGGCTGGCTGTGCTGGCTGCTGTCTCCATCCCCAGCATCCAGCAGTTCGTCACCTGTGGAGAGAATGAGATTTGTTATTGTGTTGCACCTGGCGAAGTATGTATTAGTCGTCTGACATTGGCAGTTCGTGCAATCTCGTACATGGGTTTCCCGGAGGCGAGTGTGTGGCTGTGGCATCTGTAGTTGTGTGTGCTAGGCAATGGGACTGTGTGCTGTGCACATGTGGCATGGGACGGATTGGCCATGCCGATGGGTGTGTTGCTGTGCCCCTACTCATTGTGACTCTGGTGTATGCGGGCTCCTGGCCCATCCTGGGTCTGGTTTGTACTTTGCTTT